>JAUEJL010114716.1:0-12278 GCA_032274825.1 Drosophyllum lusitanicum | reverse complement strand
AAGAGGGTATTTTGTTCCCCTTTTCAACTTACAACTTGACCTACGATTACCCGTTTTAACTAACGGGGATATTTCTGTAATCCTTACTTAAAACCATTCATAAATTATTCGTCTTACTTACTTTACTTCTACTTTTATATTTCAACATATAACTACTTAAAACATATAACACGTAACAACAAAATACATACTTCATTATTATCTCAGTTAATTTACATACACGTACATAGGAATTACAACTAGGCCCAATACGAGGATGTTACATTTCTTATTATAGCATCATATCACTAAACCGGTTTGATATCGAAATTGTGTATTCAGATATATGATTGTTTATGTGCGAATGCCAATCACATCAATCGTCGTGCTCATTAGCACGAGTTTGAATCTTTTTTCTTAGTCTACTACGTTTTTGTCATGTTTCATACGTGTTGTTGACTAAATATAACTTATTAAGAATATTATTGATCTAGAGATGTTTGGATTGATTTATACTCTGGTTTATAAGATTATTAGAATCTTGAGTAAACTCGTAAACCAAATTTTAATCCGTTTTATGAGCTTACCCAATTAAATTATGAACTTAAAGTCATAAACTTAAACTGATAAGCTTATAGATCCGAAAATTTATCTTATAAGCTTATCAAAATTCAAATCATTCTATGTATGACCGTATCATGTGTCATGCGTATGTATTAAGAAAAATTCAATTTCCTCTTACTAAATCTTTCTATTTTATTCTTCTAACCACTAAATGATGACATGCGGAATCCACTAATTTTTTTTCTCTATCTCATCTTTTAGTTGACACTTGTCTTAATCTTATAAGTAGAAAGATGAGTAAAAATACAAAGTATGAGAATATAGAACCTCTCACATATTAAACCTTTATGTATATTAAGAAAATTTACATTAATAAAGTAATTTGACATTACTTAACTTGATTTCAATCAATTTGACCTTTATTGTTTATGAGTTTGAGCTCAAGATACAAAACATATGATGACTCGAATATGTAATGACGTAGTTGGATAAATGGTCCATTGGTAAAATAAATAAATAATAATAATAATAATAATAATAACAATAAACAAATTAATATCCCAAAAAAGATTTGAACCAAGGAAATTTGCAAAGCTGTATATTTGGTGTTAAAAATGAAGATTTAGTGTTCAATAAGAATAATGTAAAAAACATGGTCCTAAAATTTTAATATTCAATGACAGGTGATTCAATATACAATCGCATGTGATTTGTAAAAGCATTACATGTGAATTACGAAAGTGTCACGCCGCCTAAATTTATAAAATACAATATGGACCATTGATGTTATTGATTCAAAAGATAAAATTAGTCGCTCAAGACGATGAATTAAGTACGAATAATATTGAATATTCTTTTAAAAATGAAAAAAAAAGGTCATGGCTAATCGGCTATCCAGAAGCCTTTTCGCGGATGATTCTTAAGTGTGGCTAAATACAGTAAGGTACAACAATGAATATATGTTGTACAATTTGTGATTGCATGGGAGCTGCATACAAAGCAAATGTATCTTCATCTGTGGACAAATTGAGCAAGAAGAAAATGAAGTAGTCTGTCTGACGCGTATAAAGCCTACACCTTGGTCCCACCGCCCACCACCACCACCCTCCTCCTCCGCCCCAGATCATCCCTCTTTCTGTATTCTCACTAAACTCGTTCAATTTCCCAATTTTCAATTCTCCAAAAGTTTCGGTTTTTGCTTTAAATTTGCAATTTTTTAGTTTTGATAAATGGATGGTGGTTTTGGCTTATTGGGTTGTCCTCCTTCCGACGGCGACGGTGATGGAGTGCCGTCTGATGAGTCAACAACCGCTGGGTCAATCTTGACCAACAAGAACAATCAGTACATGGTTACGTCAGCTGAGGTTTCTTCACCGTTCCTTGATGATGAAAATCTTGAATTAGGGCTTGGATTGAGTATTGGAGGCGGTGGCTATGCTAGAATCTTGACTGCTAAAGATTTCCCTAAAAGAATTGCTTCTGATTCTCATTCTGTTTCTCCTTCCAGGTAATCAGACCCCCCATTCCCTTCTTTAATTTTTTTTGCCTATTTTAGTGTTATTTATTTCATTTTTCAATGTTCTGGGCAATTCACATACTAGTTTCTTACTTTCTTGATATGGTATATTATTCTTATTAATGGTGTGTTTGTTTCTGTCTTGGTTCTTTGTATGAAATGGACTTATATGGAACATTATACATCAGGAATTTTATATTTACTTATGTTTCTTTATTGGTGTAATATTAATATTTTGATTTCAAGAACTGCCTACCTTTTCAAGGAAAAATAGTGAGGTCTTTGACACAAAGTCAAAGGTCAAAATTGTTTTTTTTTTATTTAATTTTTTGAAATGGAGAACCAAGAACCAGATGAAATATCACACAACCCGAAAGAACAAATAGATTTTTACGTGGTTCATCTATTAGACAATATCAAGTTGCAATCTGCAGGCAGAAAGTTCCTATTCAGGAAAACTATAAAAGTAGGGACTTTGACCAAAAGTCAAATATCAAAACTGGATTTTTAAGATTGGAATGAACTATAAAGAACAAGATGGATAATCACATAAATTCAAGTACGAATTGATTACCTTGTTCATCCATTGGACAGTAGGAAATTGAAATTGGAGTGCTGAAAGTTGAACAATTTCAAGACCATTTGAAAAGCAAACTCATATAAATGTCCAACTACATATATGTTCTTTATATTATAATTATATAATATTCAATATTGTTGGCAATCATTGCCTAAACTATTAGATTTTGATTTCCTTTTATGATGATGTTGATTCGGGTTTTGGAATTGTATTATCTTAGCGTGATAGGATGGCCTCCGATAAGAAGAGGTCACAGGTTGGCTAACCAAACCAAGTTACAAGACGAACAATCGAGCTCAACGCCTGAACCAAACAGAACTATGAAAAACAATGTTGATTCATATACTAAAGAAGGGTTTCTCAACAAACGTTATCTACCTGTGAAGGTGAATATGGATGGAACATTAATTGGAAGGAAAGTTGATCTCAATGCTCATAGCTCGTACGCAACATTGGCTCAAACGGTGGAAGATATGTTCTGTGAAAAATGTGAGTTTCTTGTCTAGTGTTTCTCATATTAGTTTAGAAACTATGAATGCTCAAAAATGGTGGGATGATTTGGGGTTGGGTGGCCTGCTAACACTTTTTGTCCTTTTTTTAGATATATAAATGTGTTAGTTATGATTACAAAAAGCGTTATATTACAATATAAGTATAATCTTTGAATATAAATGATTTAACAGATTGTATATATTAGAAATAGAGTGTTGGTGCCCTTCAACCTACTTGAATCATTCAACCCGTTTGAGATAAGCACAACCTAAATCGACCCTTCATAAATAAATTAGTTGAAGGTGCCACCTCTGATATACATGTTCTATACTTCTATTGTTTGCTTTTTTCTTAATGAGAAAGTTGTATAAATTGGGTTGTATTTTTATTAAGCGGGAAATAGGATTTCTTACTCCAAAAAAGGGATCCAGTTTACGAAAATCTTTCATTTAGAGGTATCTTGTAAATTAACCAGTTTCCATGTGTACATCAGCACGTCAGGAAAATGTCAACCTGGTAGTTACCGTCATGTTAGCCACGTCATAATTTTGACTCGGAACCAGGTCAAATTACCCTAATTAGAAAATTTAGAGTTTTTATCCTTTTCATCAAAAAAATTTGAAAGTTGAATCCTTATTATAGGAACTATCTTAATACCCCGTGTTTCCTATGTATAAACATGGGAGATGGTTAAAGAAAATTATAAATATTTATGTTGTTAAAGAGTACAAACATATATAGTAAAACAATTGTAAAACATACACAGAGATATAAAATCTCTTAAAAGAGGGGTAAATCACTAAATCTATTAGAAATTAGAAATTCATACCAAACATCATTATCAAATTTTTTGTAGAACCTCTTTATAAAAAACGTTCATTGTTTTATTTGTAGGATTGTCTTCTCCAATGCAAATAAGAACTTTTAAACCATTTTTACTCTTTACTTGAGAAACACAACATATAAGTCTGAACATTCAATTGGTTCCCAAAACACAATAGACCAATAATAGCATAAATCTTATAATCAAATTTGAAATTTTTTAAATTTAATTCAACTGGTATACGTGTTTACATATATAACCACGAAAATAGGTAGGTGTATCTATGAAATGATTTGAATAAATGTTTTTGTTAAGTTTTTTAAGTATTAATAAACTATATAACCTAAAAAATGACATTTGAGGAAACGACTCATTCGTAAGCCATTTGGGGAAATAAAGAGGATGATTGATTGAAAAAATTCTAAAAATATAATGATAGACATCATAACCCCTTTTCTTTCAATATATATTAAAGATAATAAATACTATATTCCCTAAATAGAAATACCACCAAAATAATTCAATAGGGGTGGCCGAGCGGTGAACGCTTGTTCCCATTAGTTTCAATTTGCTTTAAAAGAAAAAGATAGTATGATCATAATGTATTTTACCTTCTATGCAATTTGCCCTTTTTATAACACTACCGTTATCCGAATTTCAAACCAAAAATACTAGATTGATGGTGTTATTTATGGTGTCTAGGGTCGAGCACAGAAGCAAGAGGGCCATCAAAGCTGTTAGATGCAACATCTGGGTTTGTACTCACGTATGAAGACAAAGAGGGAGACTGTATGCTTGTTGGAGACGTCCCTTGGCCGTAAGTTTTCTCATTTTTACACATTGTTAAAGGTGGCAAAAAGTGTGTGTGGATTGGCCCAGCCAACCATTTTGATCCACCCTATAATGACCCGTTCGACCTGCCCATTTGCCATTACTACATTATTATGAAACAAATTTGTAACTTATCCTGGTATAGCTTCCATCAAGTCTTTAAATCCTACCTGGTGTCTTTATTTGATTTCAGGATGTTTCTAAGCTCGGTGAAAAGGCTTCGGATCATGAGAAATTCTGAATCTAATAAGCTTTGTGATCATAAACATACAATCTCACTACCATTGTGTCAAGAAAAGAACACAAGACGAAGAACTGATGGCGTCTAGTTTTACGTATTCTTCATTTTAGTTTCTGGGTAGACGATCTCAGCAAAGTTCTTTCGGGTTCGATGGCTGGTTGGCCCATTCTGCCATTCAGGTTCTTTTTAGCTTTCTAAATTGACAGCCTTTTGATACTTGATATCCCGTTTAAGAGGTATTTCGACATTGTAATTATGCATATGCTCGATGAATGAATATATTTTGTGTTAACATTCTTTGCATTTGAATTAATATCTGAACTCATTACACAATATGAATGAGTGGTATGTTTACATTATTTTCAATTAAAAAGAGGTACTCCTACACAAATTAACAGACTCAAACTTACAAATTGTAAATAATCTCTACACATAATTAACATAAAACCGTGCTCCGGATGCACAAACAGTTCTCGGACCTATTCGCGTGATTGGAACCCATCACGGAAAATTCTTACAGAAGCCCGTTTATAGGCGACGTACTAAACACGGGCTTATCTTTATCATTCGCTGCTGGACTCAATCCATCATTGTTGGTGTTACTGCCACTTTTTCTTCGAGGTCTTGCCTCCTCAAGCATGCTTATAACATCTCTCATGGAGGGTCGATCTTTCGGAAGCTTAGCGGTGCAAATTAGGGCTATTCTAAGGACTAATAGCATCTCTTCTTCTACATGTTTGCAGTTTCCTACATTTCGATCTATTACTTCTGTTAAAGGTTTGTTTTCTCTTATTTTCCGACGAACCCATTCGACTATGTCTACTGAATCCCCGAATTCGGGTTCTACTGGTCGTTTTCCGGTGATTAGTTCCATTAGAACCACTCCATAGCTGTATATGTCACTCTTTTCATCAACCTTTAATGTGTACCCATATTCTGCAATCAAGATAAAATACTTGTTAGTTAACCAGAAAAAAAACACAAACTAAACTACATGAAAAGACAATAATACGTGTGTTCGTTAAGCTTTATTAGAACCTCACCGGGGGCGATGTAACCATAAGATCCGGCGACCATCGACACCGTCTCGTTCTTCTTCACCATCATCCTTGCCAACCCAAAATCCGCGATCCGGGCCTCCAGATTTCCGTCGAGCAAGATGTTATTCGGCTTGATGTCACGGTGGATAACCGGCGGGTGACAGTCGTGGTGGAGATACGCAAGACCCTGAGCAACTCCAACCGCGATATTATACCGCAAAACCCAATCAACGAGCAACCGCCCTTGGCCGTGTAACGCCTCACCGAGGCTCCCGTTCGTCATATACTCATAAACAATCATCGCATTCGTGTCGTTGTGAAGAAACCCCAACAATCTAACAATGTTCCGGTGCCGGAGTTTGCCCAGAACATTAACCTCTCCGACGAAATCGTCGGCGCTGCTGCCCAATTCGATGTCCTTTTTTGTACTCCATAGCTTTTTAACCGCCACGACGGTGTTTGACCGTTGAATCTCTACTTTGTAAACAACGCCGGTGGCTCCCATTCCGATAACATTTGATTCTTTCACGCAATTGAGAATATCGGTGCTATTGAAATTAAGTTTCTGAAACGCCATTAATCTCCATGGCCATTCTCCTTTGCCCATCTCAAATCGCGCCTCGAAACAATTTCCATTTGTGTACCATTTACTGTACAGAGCTTTTCCGGCGAAGACTATTATAAAAACAGCTAAAACCACCAAAATTCCAATCACCCATCCGGCAATCAAGTGTTTCGAATGCAACCCATTGTGCCGGGATTTGTTTCCCATGGTTCCGGTGCACGGAGGTAACACATTACCACATAAACCAGCGTTTCCGACGAGATCGCTAGGGTTTATTGTTCTTAGCATACCGTTTTCCGGCACCGGACCGTCGAGTCTGTTGTAGGATACATTTAGGGATTCCAATGCCGGCGAATTTCCAAAGTTTTCCGGGATTCCGCCTGTTAAGGAATTGTTGGAGAGATCTAGAACTGCAAGAGTACCCATCATGGAGATCGGAATCGGAATTTCTCCAGTGAGCTGGTTATTCCGGAGATTCAAGTACACTAGTTTCTGACATGAAGCAATACTCGTCGGAACTGTCCCGATGAACTGGTTAGAAGAAAGATCAAGAATCGAAAGAGAAGGACAGTCTTGAAATTGATTCGGGATTTTCCCGATCAAATTGTTTTCAGAAACCAGAAAGTTTTGAAGATTGGGAATTGAAAGAATTGACGAGGGAAGTGATGATTGAAGTTGATTACGGGAAAAATCAATGAATGATAGGGAAGTTGATAATGAAAGATCATTTGGGATTTGGCCTGTGAGATTGTTGTTTGCCAATTCTAGTCTTTGAAGCTTTTCGAGACTACCGAATCCGACCGGAATCGTTCCCGAAAGGAAGTTGTTTTGTATTCGAACACGAACCAATGACTTACAACTCGATAAACCGATTGGAATCGGGCCTGAAAACTTGTTATTGAATAAGATCAGTTTTGTGAGGTTACCTTGATGACACATGCTTTCAGGAATCCGACCCATGAAGGAATTCGATGATACATCGACCCATTCTAGAGGGGAGTTAAGGCCAAGATCGTCGGGTAGAGAACCCGAAAAGGAATTGTTCCATAACTCGAGAACTGCTAACTGACGCAGGTTACTGATTGCATGCGGAATCGAACCGGTCAATCTATTTGACATCACATTGTAGAGTTGTAAGCTCTTCAATTCTGATATTTCAGCTGGAATCTCTCCGGATAACATGTTATCAGAAAGATCAAGCTGAATCAAGGAAGTCATCTTTCCGATCTCCGGAGGAATCTTTCCTGTGAATTGATTCTTGTACAAAAACATTGCTTCTAACGCCTTTAGATTCCCGAGTTCCGAAGGAATCGAACCTTCGAGAGCCCCATACGCAAGATCAAGATACTTTAAATTCGTCAAATTCCCGAGCTCAGCAGGGATACCACCTGTAAACTCATTGTACCCGAGAACAATGCCCTCCAAAGACGAAAGCTCACCGATTTCTTTCGGTATCAATCCCGTTAAATTATTCCCCGAAAGCCCAAGAAACTTCAATTTTCTCAAATTTTTAAACGACAACGGAATCGAACCTATGAAGAAATTTCCTCTCAAATCCAACGTCTCTAACGCAGTGTTATTCCCAAGATCCTCGGGGATATCGCCGGAAAAATTGTTACTTGAGGCGTTGACTAAAGTCAACCCAATTGCCATTCCTAAACCTTTGGGAAACGAGTCAACAAAGTAATTTTGACTCAAATCCATTGATTCCAGCAACGTAAGATTCGAAAGCGATTTGGGTAATGGAGACGAGAATCCATTGCAGCATAAATTGATCTCAGTAAGACCCCGGAGACGTTGAATGTCGTCAGAGATTCTGCCACTGAGATTCCGCCGGGAAAGATCAAGCTTTTCGATTCTTCCGATTGAATTACACGCAATTCCGGTCCAATTACAGTGCGCATTGTGTTTGTCAGTGATCTTCCAGTCTTTAAGCTGATCTAAAGGATCAATGAGGTGTTCTTTGATCGATAACAGAATCGAAGCTTCATCGTTGACCTCCGTCACCTTAGAGAACACTGAAGAACAGTAGAAGAAGAACAAGAATGAGAACAACAAATGGGGTTTGGACATTATGATAGTTGCTCTGTTTCTTGAGTGTTTTGAAGATTTTGCTTTAAGTTTGTTCTATCATTTTGGATCTGGATTGAGAAGATGAATGGGAGTGAAGTGGTGATAAAATTATATGTAAGTAGTAGCAGACTAGCAGTTAAGCAGATAACATGGGTAAGAATAATAAATTTTGATTTTTTTAATAAAAATAAAAACAGAGGAGGTTGGGGTTGAGATCTTGAAGGTAATGGGACAGTCTGGGAAATTTGGAACTACTGAATAATCATCCGACAATAACATGGGAGAGAATGTGTTTTCTTTCCGACTCTCATTTGTCAACTTAGTGTCTATATAATATCAAACTTTTTTTATGTTCATCTATTTTATCCTTTTACCGACTAAACGATTATATTTAGAATCTAATAATTCTTGTCTATGCTCAGTGAGTACAAGGATTAAATAAGAGAATTTAACCTATGAATTGATAAATTTTGTTTTTGATGAATACATAAGAGCACATACAGTAATGACTGTCATATTATGACTAACCCCAGCAGTAGTGATTGACTTCACTGCCACCGGTGGACTTGGACACAAAATTAATTTTGTTTCATATCATTAGTTGAAAAAAATGTGAAAGATGGGTCATGAACCACCATGACAAGACGGTGATGAAGGCATCTGAGTAGTTTGACGAGGTTAACGGACATGGTGATGGTGATAACGAGCTTGTCATCACCTCTACATTGTTCTAACTTCTTACTTGCTTTGTCGTTGATATTCAGTGCTTAGATGTGCATTGAAAATTATAGTATACATTTCTGCAAGTATAAAGCAATACTTGCATATTCAATACTAGATTAAATGTCTGTACCATACACCAATTGCTTTAATAAAATGATAAATATTAAAAACTAATTAAAAGATATTAAATAATTATAAAACGTGAAAGAAACGAGAATTTTAAGAGCAATGGACGACGTTAACACCCAAACCAGGGTGAAAGTTTCTACGTGAGGGGGATGACATATATGATTGCATAAATGTTATCATGATACGAATAGACGTGATTGTATTTCTCATACAAATAATTGATCATGATTGTAACAATTAGAGACCATATAATCAAGTCTCTATTGATTATAATTAAAAAGAATTTAGAGTGATAATAAAAAATTTAAGTTGATAAAACTAAGAATTTGGTTAAATATAATATTTTAAATTATTATAAAAGGTAAATTAGGATGTACAAATACAAAATCTTAAGGTTTAAGAAGTGCATATAAGAAATTCATTCTAATAGTTTTGATTAAAAATAAAGCCAAAATTGAATCTAATTTTAATAAAAAAAAGTCAAATTTTGATTTCACATTTTACTAAAATAGATGGTTTAAATTTGATAATTAAATTTTTATCTAAATCAATAGCTAGAATTGTCTAATACATTTGTTAAACATAAACAACACATTTTTAGATAATCGTGAGAATATATATTTGTATTTCGCATACATTTTTTTTTTGTTATTAATATACAATTTTAATATTTAATATTGTATCTACTTTATGAGTTTATGTTGCTTGGAAATGATGGAGAGTTGTGGGTATATTTGGAGTTGCTTATAAGTGAAGGCAATGCTACAACACAATCTAATATAGTAAAAGCAACCCTAAGAAAGTTGAATCCTTAAACACATTATTTCATTTCAAAAGAAAACATTCTTAAAAGTCTCTTTATGTTTAAATCCTAAGTCATGACAAAGATTCTTGATTTAAGAGTCAAAAACACTCAATACCCAACCCCACAAGTACTACATGGTATAGATAACACACCCATTTTAATTAATCCTTTATTATTTAAATTTTATTATGACAATTATAACATGTCACTTGCAAGAAAAATGATTTTGCTGAGCTTAAATTCTTAACTTTCTTGTGTGTATTATGGTAATTAGGGTAAGTTTACTTTAATTTCTTTGATAATCTAGATTTTAAATAAAATATTATTATAATATCTATCAAATATATAGAGTGCATGAGTTCTTGAAAAAGAAGGCATGAAGTGAAGATGAAAAGAGTGATGGGCATATGATGATGAATAATTGCTGGTTACAAATACATGTAAATGCATAATCTCACATGCTAACCCATGTGATTTATTTATTTTTAAGTAATAAAATAAGAGAGAGTGGTGTGTCACTTTGGGGCATCAAAAGGTTATCCCCATGTGGAAAAGCCATCTTTCATCACATCCCTCCATCCTATTATTAGAGAGAGAGAGAGATCTGTATTAGTTAGTTTTAATTACCAAAATATAATAAATTTAATTTTACCAAATATGATCAATGGTTATGTAAATAAACAGGGTATCCCATATATATTTATATAAAAAAATAACTAAAATTATGTTTTTAAAACATAGTTTAAATCATTATTGATAATTTACAAGTTCATAAATGGAATCATCAACTTAGATTTTTTTTTTTAAAGCGAGTAGAGTGGATAGTGGATGTATTATATAAGCAAAATTGATACGGTGTTAATTAAGGGTATTTGTCGATTGATTAGTAAGAGAAAAGGATGGAGTCACATGGGTATCACAACACACAAGATTTACTTCCTACCCATTACCAAGATTTGTATAATTGTAGAGAGAGAGAATGTAGAGAGAGAGAGAGAGAGTGTGTGTGTGTAGTGACTAGTGATGTACATGCTTACATGTCGGCATAACTCAATATATGCTAAATACATGCTTACGAATTAGAGATAACTAAAAATTTGGTAAATTGTACAAGTACATATGTAAGTATACTTAAGTTCATATACATTCTTATATGTTGATAGTCATAACTAGAAGTAGATCTTAATGACGAGAAAGAGGTTTTCACTCCTAATGCTCGACTCGATACTAGTATACTTATATTCAACTACTAGAAACATTAAATTATTTATGCAATTATCTACCGTCACAAATCTCGTAGGTAAATCTAAGGTGGCGTTTGGTTCACGGATTATTTTTTGAAGGAATTGGAATGTAGGAAGGAATTGGAATTTAAAGGATTTGGAATTGGAATCTAAATCCTGGCTCATTGTGTTTGGTTAACTATACCTAGGAATTAGAATTCACACCACAACCACAGATCCTACCACCACCATCCATAACCACCGCCACCATCGAAGGTCGCCTGTTGCAGGTCGTAACCCTAGACGGAGGTCGTCGCCGGTTGCTCGATGGTCAAAGCCCTAATCGCCACCATCGAACGTCGCCTGTCGTAGGTCGTAGGTCGCGAGCTTAGATCGACTGTTGCAGGTCAAAGCCCTAATCGCCACCATCGAACGTCACCGTAGAAGATTGAGTCGCCCGATGGCCAGTTGCCGGTCGTAGCTTCGATCGCCACAGGTTGTAGCTTCGATCACCAGTCGCTGGTCGTAGCTTCGATCGCCACAGGTCGTAGCTTCGATCGCCAGTCGCCGGTCGTAGCTTCGATCGCCACAGGTCGTAGCTTCGATCGCCAGTCGCCGGTCGTAGCTTCGATCGCCACAGGTCGTAGCTTCGATCGCCAGTCGCCGGTCGTAGCTTCGATCGCCACAGGTCGTA
>JAUEJL010114705.1:0-12278 GCA_032274825.1 Drosophyllum lusitanicum | reverse complement strand
TATATATCGGAATATATAATATAAAAATCGGATATTAGAAAATAATAAATAAAAGATTTGAAAACTTAGGGGATAAGTTAAATCATTTATATGATAAGTTGATTTTATCTTAATTTAGATGGATATCTAAATTAATATAAATAAATTACTAATCTTGTTTTTGCGTTGGCCGAACACCAAGAAAAGGCGTGTTCGGTGATCGTCGCATAACACACACATACATAATATCAAGTTTGATTGTTCGTGTTGGTTGCATCCGGCTAGAAGGATCTAGGTTGGCTAATCACAAGTGGATCATACTCGAGTAATCCTAAAGGTAATCTTCTAAAAATTCTCGTTAGATTAGTTGTTTGATTAAAGTTTCGAGATTAACAAAGATCTTAATTTTCGGGTTTTAATGTTCATATCTTTTTAGTTTTTGTAAACCGTTTTCCCCCCGTCTCTTATTTAAAGTTAACTTTTTTTAGAAAAAGATCAAGTTTTGTTCAGAACTCGTGTGAGCCGGTCTCAGGTTCGAATTGATGTTTTGACAGTTAAAACCCAACATAGATATGCGTATGTAGGGATGAGCATGGGTACCGAAAATACCGAATCGTACCGGTACCGGTCGGTACCGGTTCCGGTATCATGCTCACCCCTATGCGTATGCATTCCAATGGACCATTACAACGTAAAAGGATTCATAGGATGACCTTCAACCAACATCCATCTTACCAATTGTGCCACAAAACCAACTCTAACTCCCTCACCAATCCTTAATTTGCAAGCATATATATCTGCCTCAACTAACCTCCTCCTTCTTCTTCTTCTTCTTCATACAAATTAAAGTTGATCATTACCCTTTTATCCTCCTCCATCAATACCCTTATCTTCTTGATCTGATCTATAGCCCTCCAAATCTCTTCACCATTCCCATTAATGCTATCCAATATAACTTTTGTGTCCCTTCTTATCAACATCCTTTTAACACCATTCAACATATGCACTTGACTTTGCAATTAGTAGAGCTTCTACTACAGCTTCCGCCTCTACCACCTCAATTTCCACCGAAGATGATGGACTTGAGAGGATGCACTTCAGCGCACCGCTGTTCTCCTTTAGCACTCCACCTATACCGGCCTCCTTTCTGCATTGCACTGCTCACCGCCCCATCTACATCCATTACAACATCCTCTTAAGATAAATTTTGATAATTTTGATAATCATTCTATTGATTTTCATTACAATTCCTAGGTTCGTTCAGTTTGTTTAGTAGAATTAGAAGGAATTGAATTGATTTTAATTCCATTCAGTCTACCTATGAAATGGACTTTCTATTACTTGATGGAATGTAAACATTCTAACAAATGAGATTTCATTCAAAAACAAGTTTACCAAACGCAATACAACATGTAATTTGATTTCAATTCTATTCCATTCCTTTAAATTCTGTAAAACAAACTAGACCTATGTTCTTTAAGACATTGTATTGGTACCATTTGGGAAGCTTTTTGGTATCAAAATTGTACTTAGAAATGAAAGAAAAAAAACCTAAAACCATTTAGAAATGAAAAAAATAATAACCTAAAACCATTTTGTATCGTTCACATCTTTAATATATATTAAAAGAAAGAAATATGATATATCCTTCTATTATTTCTTTTTATTTATCATAAGATGAAATGTGTAATCCACTAATTCTCTTCCCTAACCTCTTCCATTGATTTTGACACTTGTGTTGATATTATTAGTAGGATGATAAGTAAGAGAAAATAGTAGGAGGATATATATATATATATATATATATATATATATATATATATATATATATATATCTAAAAGAAAAGAAAATTAAGGGGTTATTACTTACGAATGAATTGTTCAACTTGTATGTAAAATAAAGGATAAATTAAAACTAAAGTCGTCCTAATTAACTAGGCAATTAACTTCTCATGCATAAATCCAGATCGAATTAGGCCATTTCGATCGGCTGTTGGTTGCTGTTTGGACTGTTTCCTTTGGCAAATAATATTAGATGATCGAGGTACCTTAGACTTGTTCAAGGAAGGTTGAATAAATATTCATGACGTACATGGTCGGAGTTAACTAAATCTATGAGATTGGTTTAATACGTACATATATACTTGGGTCGTGTATCTAAAAAATATGCAATCTTCCAAACATATATATCTACAAATTTAGATTCCGCCTCCGGTTTAAACCCCGTAATTATATAAAATTGTATTTTTTTTTGAAAACTTAATATTAAAAAGAAATACAATTGCTATAAAAAAGGAAATACAATTTGTTCAGTAAATATATATAATATAATATATATGGACAAATTTAAACACGAACTTTTTTCGTATGAGAATTGTTTGTAAATCATTAATGTAGATAAATATATATTGATGTAGATAAAAACAAGTTGGTTACAAATATGTATTAAGCTGTTATAATTGGTGAACTTTACAATTGATAGTTAATTATAAATTTTAAATTCTTTATGTTTTCGGATAAAAAAGGAGTTGGAACCTTTTTTTTGTGAAAACTTTTGTATCACTGTAAAGATTAATAATGATAAATGTTATGTAGAATGTAATATGAATAAATTAAACTTAAATATATTTAAATTTGAACCCCACGTTGTTAACGCATTATGAATTCTTTAAAATCAAATTTCACTATATATCCCATTCTAATTATATAGTTTTTTTTGTGTTTAAATGTAGTTTTTATATTATATATATTTGTTTCTCATCACAGCTTTCAGAGGGATTTCCGAAGACAGTTTGTTATTGTAAAAAACTTCGTCACAAATCTATAGTAAATTCCTAGGAATTCTTTAGGAAAGTCTGCTATGGATTTCATGTCCTTGGTAATTCCTGACAAAGTGCCTTTTTTGCAAGCACTTTTGAAGGATTTTCAGCCTTGAATATTCCTCAGAATTTTTTCCCGCTAATTCATCATAATTTTTATGGATTCAGACCGATCATAAATATGCCGATTTTCTAGTTGTGGCGGGGTCATATACATAAGCCGGATCATAAAAAATTAATCAAGAAAATCCGAAAATTAGTCATCACTTCTAGAAAGTATATTTATTAAGTCATGACATTAGCCCAAAACTTTTTTTGTAAAAGTACGTCTAAGAATAAATCACTTCCCTTAATTGTTGCTATCCAACAAAAACTGGTTTACAAGCTCGAGTAGTTATTTTATGCAAAAAACTTGTTTCCAAGACTACCAATCTTTAATTTGCTAGTAAGGTTTCAAACACCACACCAAGAATACCCTTTAACGTTTTATTATGACTCCCGACTCGTCAAAAATACCACCATGAGAGGAAAAAGAAAAACACACAAGACTACGACGCCGATCCACAAGTGGGCACCGACCCTCCTCGTCGACACCAAGATATAAAATGTGACGTCGGCTCCCAATATCCATGCCTAGGAATCTAAGTAGGATGACCTCGAACGACATTAATTACACCATTAGGCCATCCGTATGACATACATTTTGGGTTCCCAACCTAAAAGTCATTTCAACGTCACATCATCTTTCTATTTCATTCCCTTTCTAACCCAAAAGTTAGTATAACTCACTATAGCATAACCAATCTTATCAATTTTTATTTTATTTTTATATTGTATATATTAAGAAAGAGAAACAAAGAAAAGGAAGAGAGATGAAAGAGATAGAGATCGAGAAGGTGAGGTGGTAAAGGCTCAAGTTCCCAAACCTAAATTGCAAACCGATAGGGTAAAATGGGGGGGGGGGGGGGTTACCGATGTTACCATTGAAGCTGATCAACCGAATGCCAACCTAATGACTTCAACTTTGGTTGTACGCATGGTCTTACACTCTTACATATGCTCTAAGGGTGCATCTAGAATAGTTATTTGTGTACTTTGTTTTCTAGTTTCAACATTCACATTTGAATAAAATTGGTGGAAGAACTTTTGATAATTTATAAATTATTTATTTACTTATTTATTAACTAATGTTTGATCGTTCATTTTCTTAAAGCAGTAAATTCACATGTTGACCTTGAAAAAGTAACTCAAAATAAAATGACTATCAAGTATCAACCGTGAAGTGGATAAAATTGAGACTAATAATCAAGTCATTCACTTAAAACACGTGATAGCCGAAAATCACGGTGACTTAGGGATGAGCGCGGTTCCAAAGGCGAACCGAACTCGAAAAACCGAAAATGCCCCAAGTAAGAACCGAGTACCGAACCGTTTGTTTCTAATCGGTTCAGGGTTAAAAACCGGAACCGGTCGCGAAGTGAAAATCGAAATAAGGGAAATATAGGAACCGAAAACCGACTCGAAAGTGTATAAATTGGTCCGGTTTGTGACTGCTTCGGTTCGAAACAAACGGATTTTCTGCTCATCTCTATGGTGACTAGCTTGCCAAACGCACTTGTCACACCGAGTTCCCCATTGTTTAACTTGCGAATTTAAATGGATATATGTTTTTACTTGCTTTTTAATTTTATAGAAAAGGATTATTTACATTTTAACGTATCTTTATCGGCGAAAGGTCTTATAAAAAACTCATTAATTTTGACTTCCAAAAATATAATACTATTTTTGTATGTACAGGAGATGATTTATGTACAACAAAAATGAACCATACACATAAAAAATATTGTATTTGGATAATAATATCCTTAAAATGTGGATGAGAAGAATAATTCGCAAGTTTATAAGGATAAAAATTTCATGATCGTTATACATGGCTAATTGTAAGGCTGTCAAATTGGGTCGGGTTCAGGTCAGTTTCGTGTCGGCCCAATTTCGACCCATTTATTATCTTGTCAGATTCGGGTCGTGTTAGTTTTTTCGTGTCGGGTTCGTGTCGACCTTCGGGTTGACCCATTTAGGGCAAATGTCATTGACGAGAATTTTTTCGGCTTCCTAATATGGTTTTCGAGTACGATTTTCGAATACGGTTTTCCGTTTAAACTACGATTTTCTTTATCAATATTTCAAATTCTAGGTTTGTTTTCCAACGTTCGGCACAAATTTCGAAAACGATTTTCATTTATATTCTAACTTTAATAATCAATAATGTTCGTTTCGGTTGTATTTGAACTTCAAATTCGGTATTTATTTCGGTTTGATTAAAATTTTGATTTTACTTTTTTATTCACTTATATAAATGAATATAATAAAAACTATGATGTATTACTATTCTATACCAATAAATAATGTTATTGAACAACCGAATAATTTAAGATTATTCATTATTAAATAGAATTATGAATCGATCCAAAATACTAAATTATCACCTATCAAATAATCAAATATAAAAGTATCAAAATCATATAGTGAAAATAACAAATACTTAAATAACGTACTATTATTTTAAATGTAAATCTTTTATTGTTTATTTTGAGTTTTTAACGTTTAAGCGTTTTGTACTTTTGTTTGGCGGGTTTAATTGTCTTAAAATGTCACTCTCTTATTTGAATCATAATCTTCTTTTCAAAATTTAAATTTCAATTATTAAAGAAAATTTTAAAATGTTATAGTTTTTCCTATAAACGGGTCATACAAATCATTTTCAGGTTGTCGGGTTCCGACCCATTTATTTTCGTGTCTATTTTGTGTCAACCCGCTTTTGACCCGTTTCAGGTTCGTGTTACCTTTTTTGTGTCGGGTTTCGGGTCAACCCAGAAATTGACAGCCTTAGAAGAATTAACAAAACTAAGTGGAGTTTTTTTACGTTATTACTATAACCAGCCTTTGAGGGGCCCGGTTTTGAAGCTTACTGCACACCATGTTTGTTGAGTCATTGACACATATGATAAAACCGGGTCTTGACATAAAATTGGGTTTGAGGGGTCGGTTTTATAATAAATACAAATTAATTATAAATTACACTTTAAATAATTAAATACAAAATTAATTATAAATTACATCTTTTGTATAAATAATAAACCAATGATTGTGACCTAGTATACCTCTTGTACCACAATGAGGTACTCTTCTATTTCTCATAGGTCTACCTTCTTCTTCTACCTTCTTCAAAACTGGGATTTACAGCTTCAATCCGAAGAACCCTCCAACTTTAGTGATATTTTTGGTCATTGTTATCAACATTTTCCGACATTTGGTGAAAATGTAAATAGACGTGCAAATTCGCCTGTGTCTTTTTACAATTTTGACACATATATAGATATTTATCTACTCTGAAATCCGAGTTTTAAAGAAGGTAGACCTAGGAGAAATAGAAGAGCACCTCGTTGTGGTACAGGCAGGGCCGGCCCTGGGCATGGGCCACAAGGACAGCCACCCAGGGCCCAAAATTTTAAAGGGCCCAGTAGTAAATATAAGCCTCTATATATGTATATATGTATTAAGCCTAGTAAAAAAATAATTAAGCCCAAAATCGTGAGGAGGGCCCAACTCCAAGCTGTTTAAGCGTGAATCGGAAATGACGGATAAAAAGGAGTCGTCGCTTTGGAAAAAGGAGTTAAAGAGAAGATACCGATGCTGATGGCGTCCCTTCATCTCCAAAACGATCGGCGCATTCAATCGACAATCATCCTCCTCGCAAGTCGCAAAAAGCCAACAACATTCATGGAAATCTAGATTCATCTCTGATGTCTCTTAATCAAAATCGGAAAAACAAAAATCCGATTCATCTGTATCGAAATTTTTGTTGTTCGCCTCCTATTCATCTCTTTGATCTATCGAATACAAGTATACAACTATACGAATAGTAAGTTTTTTGGTTTTTGCTGTTTATCGAATCATCGATTCTCACATTGATCGAAATGTTTAGAGTTTGTTTCGCCTTGAATCATAAAACTTCTGTTTATATTTTGTTTTAGGGTTCATGCTTTGGCAATTAATGATCGGTACAGATGCACAAGGTACTAATCAACATCCGAGAATCACAATTTTCTAGTTGTTTCGATTCCCTTCTTCCCAAATGGCTGAAGTTCTAAACCCTGAGGTGTATTACTTCCTTAATTCTCTTAATCCTTTATCTTTAACTGTAAATTTTTTAGCCTAATTGCATTGTTGCTCTGTTAATTAGTTAACAATGATTTACTGATTTGTGAATTTGACTTCAACTTGTGATTTTTGAATGTGATAACTACCGGATAATGATTTGTGAATATGTCATTTGATATGCAATACCTCTGTATATTGTACTAAAGTGCTAAATTACCAATTAGGTCATTTGTGAGCTTGTCGGTAAAAGTCTGAAATTGCTTGATTGCTTGTCTTAGCCTATTCTAAAAAATATTTATTGGGTAGCCAGAAGAAAGAAAAAGAAGGGAACCGAAAAGCAAAAAATCTCTATGAGGTCCAATGGATTAATTTTTTCTTTAAAAATCAAGTTCTTCTAGTGCTTCTTTTAGGGATGTATATGTTCTATGTAAATTTACTTAATTAAATTTTCTTTACTTTAGGGCCCCTTTTATACGTTTCTGCCTAGGGCCCAAAAACTGGTTGGACCGGCCTTGGATACAGGAGGTAGACTAGGTCACAATCATTAGTTTATTATTTATATAAAAGATATAATTTATAATTAATTTTATATTTAATTATTTGAAGTGTAATTTATAATTAATCTGTATTTATTATAAAATCGGCCTCTCAAGACCCGGTTTCATCATATGTGTCATTGACTCCGCAGACATAGTGTTGAGGAGGTGGGTGGTGAAGTGACTTAAGCTTCAAAACCGGCCTTTGAGCCGGTTATAGTAATAACGTAAAAAAAAAGTTCCACTTAATTTTGTTAATTCTTATATGAACAGTATCACTTTTTAAAAAAATTTGATTATAATTGTCCAAACTTATACTTCAAATCACTCCATTGTATTAAAAGTTGTAGGGTGTAAAATGAACTCTCCATTCTGTTCAGTGCGACAGTGTGTGTACTGTTACTAGCTTAGTGGAGCTCACACACTTCCATCCCTCCCCTTTCTTTCTCCTTTATATACACACCCTCTCCCCTGCAATTCTCTTCGTTTTCTTTCTCCCACCCTCTCTTCACTATCATACCCACCTCATAAAAGGAGGCAATTCTCCCGCCAAAAGTATCCACACCTTCATCTTCTTCTCGTGCATGGTCGTTGCCCCTTCACAAACCCCCCTAATCCGCCATAGAAATCATCAATAACCTCTGTAAACGCTCTGAATTTAGACCCTTGTTTTTCTCAAATGATATGGAGCTAGAAACAACCGTCTCCGTACGATCAACGGTGAAGTTCTCAGAGCACGTGCTTCGAACCAACAAGTTTGTTGAAGAAGACGAGCCTCCCAGCGTACCGACAACGACTGCGTTGTTTCAGAATAGAATCGTCAGGATCACGCTAACTGATCCATACGCCACCGATTCCTCTGGTGACGATGGTGATGAGAGATTGATTAAGAGAGTGAAGAAGCATGTAACCGAAATCAATTTTAATCCCTCTTTTTCTAGGAGCCCTAAACACGATCAACGCAAAACAAGGCACGTGAGACGCACGGGATCGTCGGAGAAGAAGTTCAGAGGTGTCCGACGGCGGCCGTGGGGCCGGTGGGCGGCCGAGATCCGTGATCCCTTACGGCGGAAGCGTATTTGGCTTGGGACGTTCGATACGCCTGAAGAAGCCGCGACGGTGTATGACAAAGCCGCCGTTAAATTGAAAGGCCCTGCCGCCGTTACGAACTTCGGTAAGGTCTCCTTCGTGGAGTCAGTGATCGAAGCCAACGAAAGACCAACGGTGACGATCACCGGCAGCAGTGGTAGCGATGGATCGGCAAACGACGCCGTTTTCTCGCCGACTTCTGTCCTTTCGTCTAACGGCGAGTTAACGGCGATGGAGGGTTTTGGCTACGGTGACGTGGACGCTTTTGGATTTGATGTGGACATACCGTTTGATTTGCCAGATATTGTGGTATCGGGAAGCTACCTTGGCGAGGAATTCGGCGAGTTTGACTTGGATGATTTCGTCGTTGACGTTCGGGAAATTATCTAATTAATTAAAAAACATGCTATATTCAATAAAAATCGGTCGGTATGTAATATTAATGGAAATGGAAGGGCGAAAGGGTAATTTGCGTCTGCTGTCTGGATATTTTGATGCCATTTACTTATCTGGTATATTTTATTAATTACTTAATATTTAACATAGTTTATTACTTTATTGATCCATTATGGAAAAAAATTTATCTCAATAAAGGAAAGAACCCACAAAAGTTGTATGGTTGGGTTCCATTTAGTTCGTGTTTATTAATTTGACTAAAAAATTCCCTACGATCACTTTTTACCCAAAAAAATTAAAAGATCTATTTAGAACTCACTAACTATTGATATAAATGAGCTAAGCCGAACTCAAAAATGGTATTTATCAAGCTTTACTTGTTTGGGATTTTTTAGACTTGAGTTCTAGTTCTAGTTCGGCTCGTTTAAGATATACGAAGCTCGAATTCGGCTCGTTTAAGTTATACAAAGCTCGGATTGGTTTGTTTAGGCTCGTTTACACACACATATATATTATATGAAACAAATAAATAAGTAAATTAATTTTGTATATGAAGTACGTTTAGGAAACAAGCCCACTCTTTGAGGCTTAAACTTGGGCTCGTTTACTAAATGAGCTTTAGTCTAGAACCGAGTTCGAGTTCTTTAAGATTTGGTGAAGTATTGCAATAAAGTAAGCTTCAAAAGATACTTCTCTTTCGAAAATGTGGTGATTTAATTAAAGCTTCGTAAAATAGTAAGCTTCAATTGATGAACAATGAAGCTTCTCTTCGAACCAAGAAGATTCAAAGAACAGGGACGAAAACTTGAACATATAGATGAAGAATAGGTTTCTATTTCCTTGATTCAGATAGAAAGGCTTCGATTCAGACTAGTTAACCTTCAATAGATGAAGAACAAGAAACATCCTGGTTCAACCGTTCTGGGTTCCTCCTCCTTTGATTCGGACTAAGTGAACTTGCTCCTTCGTGAATTGTGAGTTCAAGGCAAGAATCAAGATGGAAAACAACTTTGTAACTTGTAAGTGATGAATAGGAAGTGGGAATGAAGTGCAAACAGGCTTAGGGTTTCTTTCTCCCCCTCGTATAATATGGATACAAAGTAATTAGTGTATGTATAAAAGGGTAAAATGGTAATATAGAATAAGCTCGATTAGACTCGCGGTTGAGTATTCCGGAATTCGAACTTGACTCGAAATCCTACTTGAGTAGCTCGTGCTCTAACTCGACTCGGTTCCGGTTATTTTTCGAGTCGATCTCGAGTAGCTCGCGAGCTTTCTCGGCTCAATTACACCCATCCTAAACATTTATTCCTACAATCCTTTTTTTAATAATATAGCTAGGAAAAATTCTAATTCTTCCTACCTACTGCTTGAAATGTGTAATACACATTCTTTTTCTCTATCTCATCATCTGAGTTTGATACTTGTAATAATCAAATGAGTAGCAGGATAAGTAGAAGATTTAATAAGAGGATATAAATCTTTCTATAGCCGGTAATACAAAGTTTTTATAATCTCATAATGAGAAAAATAAATAATCAAATAATTTGTATTCTAGATGTTGTACGTATATTTAACTTTATATCTTTAAGAAATAATTTATACAATAGAGTTGTATTCAATAAAGTATGTAAAAAACATAGTTATAAAAATTTAATATTCAATCGCGGGTGATTCACTATACAATTACATGTAATTTGTAAAAGGGAGATGATCTGTACACAACAGATTTTTACCATACATAACAATTAGTTGTTGTTTGGACCATCATACCCTTGAATATGCGGATGAGAATAAAAGATAGCGGAGTTCTAAGGGCATAAAAGTCACAGTTGTTGTGTATGGCAAAAACATGTTGTGCACAAATCATCTCCCTTTGTAAAAGCATCACATGTGAATTACGAAAATGTCACTCCGCCTGAATTTTTAAAATACGGTCTGAACCATTGATCCAAATGCTAAATTAATCCGTTAAAACTATAAATTAAATATTGAATATTCTTCTTATACAATAATGAGTTTCTTATATTTACCCGTGCGTATGCCACATCGAATATTTCATCAAGAAAAACATATTACGATTTGAACGTATATAGCCATCGTGGAAATACCTCTTTAGATTAAATATAAAAAAATTATATATATGGTTTTTGTGTGTGTGTGTGTGTAGATGTCACATGTGTATCCCTACAATTAACACGAGAAACAAGATAGGGGCCCGTCGTGTATATAATATATTGGGTTGTTGGATTTGTTTACTTCCAAACCAAGCCTTGATCTTTAAAGGAGTGGATAATATCTTGGTCACGTGAAAATTAAATATTGCTCGTTCTGTTTTACAAAATTTACATCATTTTTATTAAATCCATCAAATCAAGATTTTAGATTTTGTGTATTTAATAACCATTTTATGGTCCGGTAGATACCATTATTTTTAATAAAAGTTTTTAACTTTTTAGTTTTTATATACAAATAAAAAGGTATATTTTTTAATGTGAATTAAAAATATATTAATCTTTAAACTTTAATATATATTAAAAGAATAAGATTATGATGTCATTATTCTATTTTTAGAGTTTTTTCACCAATCACATCCTTTTATTTTCTCAAACGCCTTTATAATTAGTTGTTTTTACGTTAAAAACCTTATGCCTTGCATATTGTTCAAGATTTTCATTTTCTAAGTTATTTACTTTACACTAAAATATATAATTATAACCTTAATCAAATCATGTCACTTTATTTTCTCAAATGCCTTTATTTTTATATTTTAGATGATTTAGGTTGTTAATATTTTTTGTATACTTTACAATTGTTTCACAATACATCTTAGTACTATTTAACACCGAAACTTTTAAAATTACTTTAATCCTTCCCTGTGTTTATACATGGGGTGTTAAGTTAATTAAATAATAAAACAACAAGGTCTCATATATTGAGACCCCAAGAGTTTGAAACTTTGAATACACCTAGATTGAAAGAAGATAACATCCAAGCAACTTAAGCCAAATATTCCTATAAATGTAGACTTAGGACCAATGTTTTAAAACTCAGGTTGACTCGGTCGGTTGAACCGGTTGACCCAGGACCCGGCCAGAAAACCAGGTCAATTATACCGGCTTTTTGGCATTTTGCGGCCCGGAGCGACCCGGCCGGTTTAGCGGTTGAACCGGTCAAACCGGTCAATTTTAACCCGGTTTTATATTAATTAATTTTTTTACTTATTTATTTTAATCCTAAAATTTGTTTTTACATAAAGTAATTTGGTATTATAATCTTAGTTTACTATTAGTCTTTT
>JAUEJL010114694.1:0-12278 GCA_032274825.1 Drosophyllum lusitanicum | reverse complement strand
ATCCAATTGAAGGAGGAGGAATTGGACGGCTAAGATTGGTTCTCGTACGAAAAACAGTTCTCGTTTGAACTTTTGCCATATAACTAATTGTTAGAAGAAAAAATTTCATTTGAAGAGTAAAATTTGTTAAAAACCAATTCGCATTTTTAACTAGTTGATCTTTTAAATATAGATATGAATATAAATTAAGTACATGTTATTACGTTTTTTAAATATACAAATATTTATAATTTCTTAAAAACAATCAATTAAGACAATAGTCTTAATATTATCAACACATTTTAAATGGTTTTTAAATAAATTTAAAATTAATCAGTTCAAGTAGAGTTAGAGGTTCTTTAGTATCTTCATTGTTCATGCCAAAAGTAACAATGAAATAAAGGAAAGCTATAACAAATTAAACGACATAGGGTGAATACGCTACATGCTTTGTTAATTTTTTTAATGACATTATATGCTTTGTTAGGCTACCCATATCCAATTCCGTGGGAGAGACATGGGTTCGATAGGAACACCATCGCACCTCCCTCTCAACTCATGGAATGAGATGAGTTTACTGGTTCACCAACCTGTAACTCTCTCATCCCCCCCCCCCTTTTTTCCCCTTTTGTCTCTTCATTTTCTCTCTCTCTCTTCTTTCTACCTTTTTTAATAGATAAGGGTTGTGTGTGATGGGTGTGAGTTGTGGGGTTTGAGGGTTGGAAGAGGGATGAAAGGGGAAGATGATGAGACGATGATATAACAAATGGGATGACATTTGTTGTGTAGAATAGATGATGGTCTTGTATCCTAGTAAAACTAGGTTTATCATCCATTATCATTAACAAGATCATAAGATATTACATTTTCATTCCTAGAGCATTAGTAATCGGCTTGGTGAGGCTGGTGTCACCAATATGATCGGTGGCGGTGTGGAGCCATTCGGCGAAAACTTGTCAAAAAATTTAAGTTTAGTATATACAATTGAAAGTTTTTTTGAAAGACACATACAATAGAAATTTTAATACATATAATAACGACAAATTAAAAGTCTAATACACATAATAATAAAAGATGTAAAATTGAATATACTTCGAAAAAATTTACACTAAATAATATTTCATTTTGTATCAAAAATGGTTTAACCATCAAAGTTTTCGTCCAGTTTCGGTTTTACCATTAAAGTTTCTTTCTAAATGATTTTACCATAAATTTTTGAATTTGTTATGATTTAAACCTCAAAGTTTTTTCCACATGCTTTGAACATTGAAGTTTTGTTAAAAAACTGATTAATCCATTAAGTTTTATATTGTTTTTTATTTTACTCTCTTTATTTGATTATGAATGTTAGTTTTATTAAAAAGGTAACGAAAGTTAGAGGATTAAATCATTTTTTAACGATAATTTAAGAGTTAAAACATTAAGAAAAAAACTGTACGGTTTAAACCAAAAAAGAATGTTTAACTTTGAGACTTAAATCTTAACAAATTTAAACTTTATGGTAAAACCGTTTAAGAGAAAACTTTGATGGTTAAACGAAAACTGAATTGAAACTTTAGTGATTAAACCATTATTGACCATATCATTTTTCATAACTATATCATACAGATCGACTTCCTCTCACTAAAATACATACACATTACAAAATACCTCTCGTAGAAAATTGGGTCTTCGAGTTACAAGTGATGACGTCTCAATGGTTAAAAGCAAGATATCAAATGGCTGCAATAAATTAAACAGAATGGTTGATGAACCCAGGTGATTCGTAGACTCTTTTGGTGTTTATATCTGGGTGTAGATTGTTGTAGTGTTTCAGCTGTTTTTGTTTTAGTCGTTTCCAGCAGGTGATCATAATTAGATGTGAGTTGCTCGCTTTTATATCTCGTAAAAGTAGCAGTTTGGTGTGATGTAACGTTGAATACTTATTTTTTAAGGGATTTTTTCTGTTCAGGTTCTCTTGATCTGATAAGATTAATAAAACTACCTTGATGCCGTTAAAAAAAAAACAAAAAACAATACCTAGATGTCCTAATATCATATTGCCATTGTGTGTTCCACAATTACGCTGATATGTCAATTTAGTATTTGCATTAATGTTTATGAGACAGGTTTCAAATTTACAATAGGTCGACGAGTTTTTATTGAATCACTACTTTTATTGTCACAAATATGGAATATGAATATAAAGTCAACCATAATATCTACTACTTTTTTACTATAATCATTGATCAATTAGCAATAATTAACCATGTATTCAACATAGTTTTGAGCGAGGATACTTCAAGATTTGGTAAACATTTTAATCTTATGAATGATGTCATTTCAAAATAATAAAAAAAGCAAAAGTGTTACAACTTACAATAGGAAATCCTGAAATAATATAAATTAATGAGATGGAGTAGTAGTTTATGTTAATGTAGTAGTGCTGGTAGGAGTCAATAGTCAAAGAGACAAATGGTAGGGGGAAGTATGAAATTATGGAAAAGTTGTGCAAAATTTTGGTGGTAAGTGAGATGGAGGCCCCCTTCCACACTCACCAAACAACATTACTAGGATCACCATCATACCTAAATTCACATTCATTCATTGTCTTTTCTTTTAAAACAAATTTCAAATTTTTATCCAAACTTTCATTGGTTGTATTCAAATGTTAAATACAAACATAAAATCTTTAAATCATCAAAAATACTTATGAAAAAGTATATGTAAAACACTTGCTATTTGATTGATCGATTCCGTAGAAATCGGTTAAATAGGTTATTAAATGAAATATAATAGTAATTAACATGATTCTTATTTGAATAGATCATAATGGCGTGCTTTCACGCCCTTCACCCACCATGACGTAGCGGTTTGGGCACCATGCAGACTACATCGTGGTGGAGTGTTGCTATCCTCCCCAACTTCGTTTACTTTTAGCATGGTCACCAATTTTCCATGAATCATATTAATAATGAATTCTTATTTATACACTTAATTGGTTAAACTAAATATAGTTATATTTCCGTCTATTCTAGCTTCTTTATAACTCGATAAAATATTATTAAAGACGTAGTTTGTTTCCGTCTATTCTCGCTTCTTTATAACTCGATAAAATATTATTAAAGATGTAGTTTGTTTCCGTCTATTCTAGCTTCTTTATGACATGTGGAGTCACTAATTCCCTTTTCTCACATCCTTCATTGATTTTGATACTTATGTTAAACTTATAAATATGATGATAGGTATAATAAAATAGTAAACTGTAAAAGAATATATCACCTCTTTCGTATTTATAAAAATAAAACAACATAAACTGATGGTTACTATTTATGACCAAACATATATTGTTAAAAGAATCAATGCAGGCATTTAATGACAGTCATAAATACAAAGGATCTCACATATTTAAATCCCTGTATAGAATTAAGAATATCTACTCTCTGTAGAAATTTAATAACATGCTTAACTTGTGCACAGAGAATTTAATAATTATATCCATCGCAAACTAATAATAATAATAACTTGTTTTTAATATCATTTTCTACCTATATTATATTATTTTATTTTATTTATTCTATCTCAAAACAATTGTCTAGTATTAAAAAATTGTCACTAATTATTATTTTTCCTTTTTTTACCTACTAATTAAACCTACTATTAATTGTACTATCTTAAACTATACGTGTTTTTATCCAGTGACAATAATTTTAGTACGGAGTGATTAATATGTAAGGTTTTAAAATACGAGCAAGGACATATTTGACAAAATTAGCTGGAACTAAAACTTTTATTTAGAGTTGTAAACTAAAATTTTTATTTGTATGACCTATGTAGATGCTAGGCAAATTAGTTGTAATTATAAGTTATAACTTAAAATGTAGAATGACACAACTAAAACTCTATATAAGAATCAAAATTAAACAAAACGTATTTGAGTAAATTAAAAGTTTTGAATCCTTTTTTAAAGTTATTTGAAGTAGTTTTTTATTTTCGGACATTTGAGAGTTGTTTTTCTAATTATAAAAGCTTAAACTCCAACATCTAAACCAAGACTTTTTTAGACAGAGTTGATTTTCTGAAAACAAAAAATTTCATCTTCAAAAAGTTATTAGGTGTGACTTGAAATTAGTGGTACGATATTGAAACTAAAATCTAATTAAGGGTGAGTTTGACGTGAAGTCTATGATGTCGGATCTTGGTTTGATCAAGATGGTTCGTGGCATGGGAAAAGACGGTTCATGGCATGAAGCATGGGTGCACGACGAGGAGTAGATCGAGAACAGGGTTTTTGGATTTGGGATTTTCGGAGGATGCTTGGTGTGGAGCCACCTACAGCGAATCCAAGTTGTTTTGGTAAAGATCTGGTCGGCGACCCAATTTATATTAGTTAGAGTTTTCTAGTTTTGTGTCTATTAATATCATAGCTAGGTTTCATTCAACATATACATTTTGAAGTGACATCTTGTAAACACTTACAGTCATAATAAAGAAGTCTCTGATTCCTGCTTGCGAACGTAGGTCGTGACCTTGAGGACCGAACCACATATATCTTGATGTCATGTTTATCTTGTAATTGTTATCCGCATCTTCTAACATTTTTTTGTTAAGGTTTCAAATTCGATCCTTACAAAAGTTTCAAAATACTTCTCGTCTTCTCGACAAATACACCTGAAACTATTTTTTATAAATTACTACATAATGTCTATCTCCCGTGTTTTGTATGCCAGAAAAGAATATTAAGATGAATTTTGAAGAAAACGTGGGTATGTTTATGAAAAGATATGAAGAATTGTTTGAGCAATTTGTAGGACAATAAAAATGAACTAGACATTGTCAAACGGTTGGAAAAGATTATTTTTAGACTATCATTCTTTAAAAAAAAATTATATTCATTCACTATTTGTAACACCACATGGTTCAAAGTCATAGTTTATCCCAATAACTACGAAGACAATTTAAATCCTTAGTGGAAGGTATTGGTATCACATAAATTTAAACATACAAGTTGCTTAAATTTTTATTTATCTATCGATGTGTGATAAGTTTGTTACAGAACGTCTCCCCTCGACTCCTTATCACCACTAGCCTCGCTATAGGCACGCGATGGTGATTTGGTAACGATGTACGTCGTGGTTAGTATTGGTGAGGCTACCACGCCTCACTCTAACTACACAAACTAATTAACGAGTAAACCACATCAATTAAAAACACAATAATTATATCAAATTTTGGGAGATCCCGTAATTAATTAATTGGAGTTTACCACTACCACACACCCTAAATTAAAGATTTTGGAAGATGGTTGGAACGGTATTAAGCAAAATTAAAGGTCACCAGAGGTTGTCGAATTCTAGAGTTGAGGTTTGTGCATTTGTATGTGTGTGTTGATGTCACAAAAAAAATATTGTTTTTTCCAATTAAAATCGTTTTAAACCATTAAAAATAAAAGGAAAAGTAAGTATGTTAATTAGCGGTTATAGAAGGTCGTGTTATACAACAATTTAACAAATTCATTGTATTAAAAGAGAAAAACGGCATACTAACTCCATTGTGTTCATGACATTATAAACAAAGTTGTTCGTATTTAGATGAAATTTTACTCTATAATTGTGTTCTGATCCACTGCTAATCAAATTGTTAAAAAACAAAAATTTAAGGAGTAGTTTCTCAAATATTTTTGAAGTTATGAATATTGCTATGCGAAGACTAGAGATGACAAAAAACTTTGTATCTGACATCAATCCAATATCCCCACCCGATTTGACTGAGGAATTCCTAAGTTAACCGGGAACAGGGATTCCTCAAACTTAGAAATGGGGATGGGGGCGGACAGGAGCGTCCCGTGAATTCTGGATGGCCTGTGCGAAGTGAAAAAATGAGTCCCTTATATACACACACATATAAACAAAAATTCACTAATACTACAATATTTATTATATCAAAAACTAAAACAAAAGAAGGATAATAAAATTTATCTTATATAGTTTCATGAGTCGTGAAGTTCTCCTAGCATTAGTGAAAACAAAGTTATGAGTTAACTCTTCGTAATCAATACTCTCCAAGATATCCTTCTTAATAACTATCATTGTCAATCTATTAAGCCTTTCTTGTACCATTTTGGACCATAAGTAGGACTTCAACAACTTAAGTTTTGAGAAACTTATTTCTACAGATTCAACAGTTAGTGGAATAGTCAGCAAAACTCTATATGCAACGGTCCGGAACTCGACTCTGATATTATCTGTAACAACCTAAACCCCGAAGCACAATATTGTCTGCTCTGCCCCCACTGACTCACGGTTTTGTTTCTAATATGGAACATTTCACCCAAAGTCTCATGCTATGAGAGATATCTACACCCTTATAAGATATGTTTCGTTTCTCTCTCCAATCGATGTAGGACAGATCTTACAGATGTAATGGGGGTTCAATGTAATGGGTGTGTAATCACCAATGTGATTAGGGGAAAAAGTTGACTTGACACAGTGTGATGTTGTTGATGACGTGATGTGATACCAACCCTCTAATTACAAGAATTGTTTCTAAACTTAGTGAAACCCGAATCTTAAATGTTTGTTTGGTTACAACTTGTCTACCTTCTTAATCAAGGATACAAACAAGTTAAAGCTACTCGGGCTCGAATTTGTTTAAGTTGAACTTTTATCGAACTCGAGTGTATAAACAAGCTCGAAATATATAACGAGGCGAACTCAAGCTTATATGGACTCGGCTTATGCAGTTATCAGTCTTATCAAATTTTATATAATATATGTACATGTAGTCATATCCAAATAAAGTTCACTGTACAAAAATTATTATTGATGAATTTTATTATGGTGGAAAAAGTTCATTTGAGAACCATGTTTATTGCGAGTACCGCGAGAACCAATCTTAACCATCTAATTCCTTCTCCTTCAATTCCATCACCAACCTATGAATTCATCTCACGCACATTGCACACTCTATCCCCCACGCTCTTCATTAATGAATTCCACCTACCAAATAAATGACTAAGATTGATTCTCGCGGTACTCGTAATAAGAATGATTCTCAAATGAACCCTCCACTTATTATGGTTATACTTATGTACTCACCTTTGACTATTGATTTAAGTTTTTTTTTATAATTTTCATGCACATTTGAAGTTATTTTTATTATTTAATATAGTTTTTACATGTATTTGGAATAAGTTTAGTTATTAAATATTTTTTAAATAATCATTCGAGCTTTTCGATATGAGTTCAAGCCTATCTTGAGTTAGCATTATTAAGGTTCGTCGAGCTATCAAATTGAACTTCTCTAAAAGTATTCAATCCGAGCTCGAGTCATGTCCATTTGGGACTCAACTAGGCTTGACTCGATTGCAGTCTTATTCCTAGTGGTGTTAGTTTTATCATAGTTAAGCTAGTCATGTGTCTCACACGTGGAACTTTATAGTCATATTTTCTTTTCTTCTACTTCTCTTTTTGTATTTGTTTATTTAATGTGATATACGTTAACGAAATCATCTAACTTATGTGTTGTTAGCCATGTATACCATTTATCCTAAAATTAAATTTATAAACAGTTTATATACCATAAGTTAATCAATGTTTAGATTTTTTGCATAAGAAGTTAACCTATTCTTGTTAAAAAGTCATTTCCTCTAATATAAAAAAGTAAACTAAAATTGAAATTGTAACCTTTAGTTTTTAATTTTGTTGGACAAACAGATTAAAATTACATGTAACGTCAGTTTCATTTACACCAAAGAGCAGTAAAAAGGAAGCGAGTTTTTTATACTAACATTAAACAACTGTACAAGATTCTGTCTGTAAGCAGCCATAATAACAGAAAATTTTACAGAGACAAAGAAACACAAAAGAGGGCAAATCAGCAGTGAGATTAATCGCGGGCTCACTTTTCTCCCCTGCAAAAAGCCACTCACATTTTTCTCTTTAAAGCCTCATCAATGGCTCTTCCAATTCCCCTCAAAATTTTCTTCAATCTTGAACAATTGCTGTGAGAGTGTAGAGAGAGATAGAGAGTCAAGAGAATAACAGGAACCAACTTTATCTATCTGGTACGTCTATTTCATTGCTAATTTCATCATCAACCTCTCTGTTTTACCCTCTTTCAGTCGCTCAGTTTTTTTTTTTTAAATAATCAAATTTGTTGAACACTTGTAAGGTTATATCTTTTGGTACCAAACGGGTTCGTGGTACATACGAAGATTTTCGGTTTTTTTAATGGTTTTATGAGGGTTTTTTGAGGGAGGTTGCTGCTCTTAAAGTTTGTCAATCTTGGGAAACTGCAATCATCATCAGCACCGATTTAGAGTTCCTTTTTTTGGATGAATATGAAGTCAAGAATGTTTGTAGAAAATCTTTCATAACCCCCTCTTTCTCATTTTAATGCCAAAAATCGTTTATTTTTTCAAGATTTTAAGGATGTGTGTACATGTTTAAGCGGACATCTATGTGTAGTTTCCGTTACTTTATTATTATTGTTGTTGTCAATTACTAGCATTGATTCACATAGTTCCTGCCACCAAACCGAAATAAAGGCAAAGGTGGAGCCTTTTTCTGCTATTATAAAGTTGCGTTGTGTTTTCAGTGTCAGATATCTTCTACAAGGGAGAGATTGTCGTAGAGGTAAGAAAAACAGAGCAAAAAATGGTTCCAAACAAGCAAGCTGAAGAGGCCATAGTTCCTGGGGAAATGAAGGGAGCAAATGAGCAAGAACAGGGAGATGGGGAGGCAGGGGTAGAACAGTCAATGTCTGGCTTCAAGAACTTTCTTTGGCACGGTGGTTCTGTTTATGATGCTTGGTTCAGCTGTGCTTCAAACCAGGTAATTTCCCAAAACAACCCATTAGACCTTATGCTGTACTCTATTTGCTCTAAAACTTTATTTATCAATTTTTTTGTTTCTTGTTTTGTGACTTCAGGTGGCTCAAGTCCTCTTGACTTTGCCATACTCTTTCTCTCAATTGGGTATGCTTTCCGGAATCATATTACAAGTGTTTTATGGTCTTCTTGGAAGTTGGACTGCCTATCTCATCAGTGTTCTCTATGTGGAGTATAGAGTCAGAAAGGAAAAAGAGAATGTCAGCTTCAAGAATCATGTTATTCAGGTTCATATGATCCATTCGTTTTTACAATTCAAGTTTTACTTCAGTAAAAAGAATTAACCTCGATTACGGGTGTTGTCTAAAATCAAGAAACACTAAAGAAAATGATGTAAACCAGTGAGATAAGATTATTTGTTATTTTGTTTTTTACCAAGTCAAGTGCTTTCCATTGAATTTTTATTTATTTGGAACTAAGCATTATAGAGAACTAAATTTTGTTCTTTTGTGTTGTTAAAACGTTTCCATGACCTATGGTACCTTGTGCTTTTAAAGTTGTACTTAACTCCTAGGCATATATCATGTGACATTTACATGCCATACATGCTTATGTTTTATGCAGTGGTTTGAAGTGCTAGATGGTCTTTTAGGCCCACATTGGAAAGCTGTGGGGTTAGCCTTCAACTGCACATTCCTTCTCTTTGGTTCTGTCATACAACTCATAGCTTGTGCAAGGTCAGCAATTTTTTTTTACCATCATTCAAATTTTGTCTTAAAGCAAACATTTTTTGTGATATACCATATTTCATTTGGGTAGTTAGAAATTTTATATTATACTTTGTGTGATATATGCAGCAATATATACTACATAAATGATCATTTGGACAAGAGAACATGGACATATATTTTTGGAGCTTGCTGTGCTACTACCGTCTTCATACCCTCTTTCCACAACTACAGAATTTGGTCTTTTCTTGGGCTTGGCATGACCACCTACACCGCTTGGTACCTAGCCATTGCAGCCTTGGTCCATGGCCAAGTTCAAGGGGTGGTTCATTCTGGTCCTCAGAAGCTGGTTTTGTATTTCACTGGAGCCACAAACATACTCTATACTTTTGGTGGACACGCGGTCACAGTGTTAGTGAATCATACTTATTTTAAGCTTATTATTTTTAATCTTTCCTTTTATTTGTGGATATTGATTCGAGTTCTGTGCTTTTTGCAGTGAAATAATGCATGCAATGTGGAAGCCACAAAAATTCAAGTACATATATTTGTTTGCTACTTTGTATGTATTCACATTAACACTTCCATCATCTGCTGCAATGTATTGGGCCTTTGGTGATCAACTCTTGAACCACTCCAATGCTTTCTCCCTTCTGCCTAAAACTCGTTTTCGTGATGCAGCTGTTATCCTTATGCTAATCCATCAGGTTCGGTCATTGAAACAAGTAATTTACAGAAGTTTTATATCCGTTTATTTTGTGATTTAGGTGTGTTTAATTTGTTTGTATGTTCTTCTTTCAGTTTATAACATTTGGTTTTGCCTGTACGCCTTTGTATTTTGTGTGGGAGAAAGTGGTGGGGATGCATGATACTAAAAGCATATGTTTACGGGCATTGGCTAGGCTACCAGTTGTGATACCGATTTGGTTCCTAGCCATTATTTTCCCCTTTTTTGGTCCAATCAATTCGGCTGTTGGGGCTCTGTTGGTTAGCTTCACTGTCTACATCATCCCGGCTCTAGCCCATATGCTCACTTATCGAAAGGCTTCTGCTCGCCAGGTAATCAATCCAAACAGCCTCTAAAATCTTTATATCAAATAGTATTAAACAAAGAAAACTTTAGATTAGATGAGTCAGTTTTGCTCATTTTGCATATGTCAAACACTTCATATTGGTCAAATTAAAGAATTTAACCAAAAGAAATGGTCAAATGGCTCAAACATGTGGTTAAAAGTTGCTTAAATTCAAAATTTTAATACATACAGCCCCCTAAATTGATTCTATTCTAAGTTACAAAAATTTGAATATCATTGTATAAATATTGTATATATAGACATAACTAATGTGTTAATTATTTTTATTTTTTCACAAAAATTGGACAAAGTAGTGTTTGGGGTCAACTTGACATGACCCGATCCCTTTAAAAAGTCATTCGAACCCCATTTGACCCATTACCCAACCCGCACATCCTGCAAGGTTGCCTTGGAATCTCTACTGTAAGTGTAAAGATCATCCACAATATCCACACTTTGATCGTAAGTTCAACAAATACAATACTTGTACGAAACAACACATATGCAACTCCAAATTATTAGAACACTTCACATGATTAGTTTTGAGATAATGAAATGTGCCTTGCTTTCATAACTTAAAAGTGGAGGTGTAGATAATGGAAGAAGACAAAGTTTGGTGACATTTCATTATCATTGATTTATAAACTTAAGACTCACCAGTCACACTCTTGCTATTATTGCACTTAATCAACCTTAACATTGAGCTGGCTAACTGACCCACTCACCTTACAAACCTTACCTTGAATATAGTAGCTCACCTCATGGCCGTCCTTGTGGGTGTGCGAGAGTTGCAACCCCGAGGGGCCTCTAAATTTTCAAGTAATCAACATGTATTTTCAATTAGTGTCTATATCAGTTGTTAAGTCAATAATGAATAATCACACTAACTAATAAAAATCTTATATTATTCATATCTCACCTTAATTTTTAGCAAGCAATAAAAGTTTTTTGCACATAGTCCTAAAAAACTTGTTGGTCGCAGAATGCAGCGGAGAAGCCACCGTTTTTTCTACCAAGCTGGACAGCCATGTACATAGTCAACATATTCATCGTGGTGTGGGTTTTCGTGGTTGGGTTTGGATTTGGAGGGTGGGCGAGTATGACAAACTTCATCAAACAAGTTGATACTTTCGGTCTATTTGCAAAGTGCTACCAATGCAAGCCTCCACCACCAGTACCTCACAACCATTGAGTTTGATGTTTTGGATGGATGGTTGGTTGTTTTTCTTTGACATCATGGTGTTGATTTTAGTCTAGAGGGTAATATATGGATGTAGTGTGTAAAATGGTTGATGATAAAAGTAGTTATGGTTTAGTATAGCAGAGGTTTGATTTTACTTTGTTATTGTGACAGTTTATGAATATATAGACTTTAAAGTCGTACTTTTGATATTTCGATTGATTATCGGTAGCAGATTTTATAATTTCAGAGATTTGTTAGACTGGAAAACCTTGTCGAGTGACGGTAAAAATCACCTATAGTGTTCAAAAGACCTCGTTAACATTTATCTTCATGTCTTGTTAATGACTGTAAAAGGTAAAAAAACATGTGTGTGTGTAATATCATTCCAACAATCTATCATCACTCTGAAAAAACCATGGCAACTAGTGCTATACCCGTGCGGTGCTCGGGTACGCAATAAACTCTTTATATTTAATACATTTTATAAGTATTCTTCTAAAAAATAT
>JAUEJL010114683.1:0-12278 GCA_032274825.1 Drosophyllum lusitanicum | reverse complement strand
TGGACGGCTAAGATTGGTTCTCGCAGTTCTCGTATGAAAAACAGTTCTCGTTTGAACTTTTGCCTATATATATATATATATATATATATATATATATATATGAGATAAATCTTTGTTATGTACAAAACAACTTCTATTTTGATATGGAGTTCTAATATATGTCTCTAATGCATTATTTAAGAATTTCTAATGTAATTAAATTTTAACATACGACAAAAACATTTTTTTTTCTATATCTGCATCTTTGTTTTTGTTACATGTTTCTATAACTTCTAATTCTATAAAGGGTTTAAAACTATTGAATAGCATCTTAATTACTTTTCTAAAAATATTAATATATGTAATTTACTTTTTTATTATCCAAATAGATAATCTGCTTTGCTGTTACCTATTAAAGTAAGTAAGAACTTGAATTTTCGGATTACTCCCACCATTCGATTATCACCAACCCTTGGTGCTCTTATCAGAATTCTTTCTTGGTAGTGATAGTGGAGTCTAATTGGCCTTTTGTCTGCCGTCGCCGGATTTAAAGAAAACAAAAACAATGCATCTTTCTTTAAATCCCGCAACGATGACCGACACAAGACTGATCAGGCTCCACCATAACCTCTAGGAAGGATTCCAGTCATGTTACCAAAGTTTTGTGGCAAACTCCGGATAGAGCCAAAACTATAATCGAAAAATTCAAGTCATTACTTACTTTAACAGTTTACACAAAGTAGGTTATCTATTTGAGTAATAAAAAAGTAAATTACATACATTGACACTTTAAAAAAAATAGGATGTTATTCTGTAACCAAAACCCTTTTATAAATTGATTTTTAACTACTCAAATTCTACGATATTTTTTCATCGATTCCCCTATCGTTTTTTATTTCTTCTCTTTTGCAAATGACACTTTTATTGAAAGCTTACCCCGCAAAAGATTGATATTTTTTCCTTCGAGGTACTCATTTCTACATTTACAACCAATAAGTTGAGGCAAGCTCAAGTGAGACGCATATAAAAAAAAGAGTTAATTATATTTTTGGTTCCTCTGACTTGGTATTTTTATGGTTTTGATCCATAGCTTTTTATTTTTACGGTGTTGATTCCTAAATAATCAAAGTTCTTACGAATTTGGTCCCTGACCAAACTTGAATGACCAAAATGCCCTCATCCCCTTTTTTCATCATTTTCTTTAATCCCTAATTACTTTTGAATAATATTTGGTTTTAAATCTAAAAAACAAGAATTAGAATCTTCTCTTTCTAAAATGAATCTCACATCTCTCTCCCTCTACCTTCACACATCCATCTCTCTTATCTTGTCTCTCTCCCTCTACCTTCACACATCTACCATCACTTTCACCCACCATCCACATCATCTTCTTCCATGGTGATAGATCTGAAATCAATTCCATGGTGACACATATTATAAATATGATTTCACCTTTGCTTCTTGTTACATATCTAAAATCAGCACCGCTTACAGTCTTACACCCCCCACACACACACACTCTCTCTCTCTCTCTCTCTCTCTCTCTCTCTTCATCCTTTGCTTCTAGTTACATATCTAAAATCAATTCCACGGTGACATATTTATGTTGATGATGATAGTCGATAGAGAGATGTCAACATCCGTGATGGCAAGTGGCCGGAGTAATATTGCAGGAGTGGGTGTCCGGTGGATGAGAGAAAGAGACAGAGAGTGTGAATCCGTAGGGGAGAAGTAGAGAGTTGTTACATGTGATAGTGGTGATAGTTATGGGGTGGTGGTGGTGGTGGTGATTGAGAGAATTTTATTTTTTTAATTTTTAAAACAATTTAAAAATTGAATAAAAGTTAGAAAATGAATTAAAATAAAGGCAGGGGCATTTTGGTCATTCAAGTTCGTAAGAGGTTTGATCATTTAGGGACTAAAACTGTAAAAATGAAAAGTGATGGACGAAAACCATAAAATCCACCAAAGCACAACAACAAAAAATGTAATTAATTCAAACAAAAACGTATCATGATCTAATAACTTTAATATCTTGCCATGTCATATTACCATTTTTATAACAAACTGAAACTTATAATCTGTTCATGTAAAATTGAAATTTACATAGTTATAACAAATTTAAAAATTATTATATTTTCATGGAAGAATAAATTACTATTTATATTTACCGATGAATTTTAATATTTATATAGCTTTTCTACAATTTACCCTTGAAGATAAACTTTTTCGAGAAAATAATTGATATATGAGAGCAATGTTTGGCAAATAATAAATCTGACAAAACTGGAAAATGGTAGATAAGAAATGTCAAACTCGCATCCATAAAAAGCAGTAACCGGAAAATTTTGATTGCTAGAGAAGTAGAGAGTAAGTACGTGTTAATCATGTATGGGGAGTATGTTTAAACATAGGCAAATTTAGCTAATCACTTGACAAAGGCAGTAGCTAAAGACTCGGTAGACAAGTATGTTGCTAGGATGGGATTAAAGTCTATTTAAGTTCTCTAAAGACGAGACACTCAATTCCCTTCTAATACAATATTATAAGTTGAAATCAATGTGAAAAGCTCATACTTTGAAACTACATGACAACAGGTCATCTCAAGGTATGTGTTCGGGTTTTCAAGTTCAGATATTAAAGTGTATCTTCTTAATAATTATTTTGAAAAAGTACATGTGCAGGTGCGCAAGGAAAAGAATCACCTACATGATTGTGAAGTTTCGTTCCTTCAAGGAACTTGGACTTGACTTCCCATATATTTATGAATTAATAGACACATGACTAGTAAAATGTCGAGTGCAATAAAATATTTTGAAAACTTGTAGATTATTATCTTGGGATATCCAAATGGGTTGAATGGCTCAATTCTTAGAACACCATGATTCTCAAACATATGAAAAGTATAATAGGCTAAGATGAAATTTAATTGACTTGACATTTTTCATTTATACATTAGTTTTAATTTGTGTTTGTTTATTCTATGGTTTTAGTGTTACACTAAAATAGGGAAGGAATGTTTGTTATTTTAGTGTAATTGATAGAATTTAACTAAACTTGGTAAGCGAATTAGTGGTGTGGAGTGCACACTCGTCGATTCTTCTCTTAATGGGAGTTCTTCTAATTGTTGGTTTATATGGTTCTAATGAACCAGCATTAAAGTCGTATCCTTTAGCTTTGAAAATAATACTCTATATTGTATTTTTTATTGTTTTTGTTGTCAAATCATAGATTCTATCTCTACATACATGATAAACAGATACTACCAGTACTTGTATGCTTCTAGCCGGAATTTTATTAAAAAAGTAAGTCTTATTTGAATTCTTAGACCCAAAACTTAATAAGTGAGTTGGGTTGTGTGGATTCCTAGTTCAAAATTACCAAACAAAAATATTCTTTGAAACCATTAAAAACACACATTTTCTTAAAATCGCACATCTTTTGCATAAAATAGGAAGTATATTCTAAGTTGGGATGGGATGTATTGTGAATCTAAAGTTCATTTGTCAATTTAAACTCAACTTATAATTATGTAGCTTCATTGTACAAGCAACCTTCCATCAAGAACTCCGTTACATAGTCAAGATCGATGACTCAAGCTTAAATCAATTAAACCAAGATGAGATATACATAAGATCAATATAACCGACTTTAAGGGTTAAGCCGATTTGAGGCTATGAAAAGCATATTTAAGAGTGGTAAAAGAGTACGTTTCACTAGTACAAAAAAGACATTCAGACCCGGTTTTGATGGGAGAGCCTGAAAGTCAGTGCTTCAAGCCCGGTTAAATAACCGGGTCCGAATGTCATTTTTAAGCCCGGTTTTATATTTAATAACAGGGTCTGTATTTTTTTTTATAAGATCAAAATGTTCGCTTTTAAACCTTGTTTTTTGTTAATTAACCGGGCCTAAATCTTTATTTTTTTTAAAAAAATATTCTTTGTTTTTGTTGTTTCCTGCTATTGTTGTCAACAATATTCAACCAACTTAACATGATAATTATATTATACCAAAACTACTCACTAATATATAAAGACCAATTTAGTCAAAATTGATAAAGCGACCATACAATTCCGATTAGTTGGATTCGGGCAATTCGAGCTACTCGACCAATAAATGTTTAATATTTTTAACCTGTAGCTTGAGTTCATTTGTTATTATGGCAAAGCTCACAAGAGCGTAAGATAAACAAGCCAAAACATTTTAACTACGTGGCAAGAACATATTTCTTGACTTGAAACACGAACAAATTGATCATCCATTGTCATTTAAAAGAAGCCCTACACAAATAAGAATTAATCATGTTAGTAATAATAACTAATTGTATTACACAAATATAATATACCAAAACAAATAAATATTACATCAAAACAATAAACTTGACAAATATATACTTATAAAAACTATTATAACACCCCAAACATTTCACAAGAACTTATGCGCATCTCGACTTATATGTGTATTCCTTAAAATAACCACAAGGTGAATTTGAAGTACAAAAAGTTAAAAAGTGTAAGATTGAGTGAGAAGTAATACAAGACTGATTGGTGTATTGATCAATCAAATTGGAAAGAAGCATACTGAACAGGCATACACATTTATACATTAACTACACAATGTTATTTTCCACTCTTGTTCCAAACAATGAACTGAAACATATGCAAATTTCAAAATGGATGAAAGGTTTAAACCAAACCTGTTGGATTACCGTGTGTTGATCTTTGATTGTTTACTGGATCAATTCTTTAATGGCTAGAGGGACCGTTAGCCTTTAGTTGTAAACAATTAAAATGAGACAATAACATGCGAACATTAAAGAAAATATAAGTGTAATGCCTGCAGAAGCACACAAAGATAGGAAAAACATTAAAGCGATAACTTACCATTTTTATTCTTCTAGCGACATCTTTTACCATGGGATGCTTGAATCTCCATCAAGCCTACATACACAAAATACAAATAGACCGTTTCATGGTTCTTTTACACTTATAAACACAATTTACCATTTTAAGAAGAAATATCACGACGAGCCAATTTGGAGCAACTGCAATGTACCAAAACTGTAATAAAAGAATAAAATTTTTTATTTACAAATAGAATATTAAATAGAGAATGTCCACAGCAAATAAAACACTAAGCAAATTACATAACGTTTAAGACTCAAAAGCAGTCTGTAGGTATCTTATTTGAACTTAAAAGAAGCATATAAGTGATCTAACCCGAACCAAAGTACTTAAAAGAAGCATATAACTGATCTAACCCCAACCAAAGTACTTAAAAGAAGCATATAACTTCTTTTGAACATCGATCTAACCCCAACCAAAGTACTTAAAACAACTTCAACTAAGAGTTAAAGAGCTTGAAGAGATACAAGCAATCAATAGAAAATATATATTCCAAAAATCAAAGTAGCATACTTGTAAAATTACTGAATTAGCAAAATCTAGCTGCTACTGAACTAAATCTCAGGAAGGTTTGTAGCAGTGGTTGAACATTTAAAGTTGATGATAAAATATATATCCAAAGGCAAAGACAATGGGTACTAGTAATGTGTAAGATATGCATTATATAGTGTACCTTAGTTCAGAAAGTTTGATATGCTGGTTGTAAGTGCAAGACAGTTGGATACTTGGAATTTAGCTTCAAAAATATATAATTTTGGGTTGTTCAACAAAAATAATAATAATAAAGCAATCCAGAGCATCCCATGTTGGTTCAATTTATGTTTAATAAGTATGTTAACTGTTTGTCGAGCACATAAGCATTTCTTTTTTGTGATTTTTAAGCAATAAAGCATAGAAATGGAATCAATTTCTCTAACAATCTAAGATAAAAAAAACCCTAAGTTTCTTTCATTTTAAAATACCTGCAAATCAGTGAGGTTCTTTCGCTCTGTCGAGAAACCGAGCAACTGGATGTCAATCGAGAAACCGAGAAATAAAGCACGGGATATGAACAAACCTGCAAATCAGTGAGGTCCTTGCGAGCAGCTGATTCTCGATCGAGAAACCGATTTGCGTTCTATCGAGAAGCCGATTGCAATCTGTCGAGAAGCCCTCGAAAGCAGGGACGAGATACAAGAAGAAATATACAGAACAACTTAGGTAAGACCAGATATGAAATCCTTGTGTTTGTTCATTGATAGCAAATAACCGGACCCCAAAATCAAAATAAAACATGTTCGACGTTAATCAGAATTTCGAGAGGCAGCAGAACAGAAAAACTCAGTTGTAACACTATGCTGTTGTAAGGAACGTGAAGGAGAAAACAGAAGTAATCTGACCTTATCGTCGTTGAAGGGAGGACCAGAACTGAACTCGACCTTCAATCAAGCTTAATCGCAGCTCGAATCGCCTCTCGGATTTTTAATCTTGGTTTTCGTCTCGCCCTTGGGTTACAGCCCCGAATCGCCGCCCCTCGGTCGCCCTCTTTACTCCCTCTCACTCTCGATTTCGTATACAGAAACGAGGCCGAGTTCGTTGGGGTTCAAGGAGGTCTATTTTTCTCTCGGTTTGTTTCAACAGCCGGATACAAGGACAAGTTTAGGTCTTATATGGGCTTATCAGTTGGGTAGATGGGTTCAAGTTGAAACTTGAAAGACTCACTTCAATGCTCCGTCCTCGGTTTTTTAAATAAACAAAAGGGGAGGGAAAGAAAGTGAAGGGAGTGAAAGGAAATACAAATAAATGATTAAGTTGAGTTTTTGAGTTGGAAGAAAAGAAAAGGAAAGGGAGGGGAAACCTTTTCCTTTCAAATCATCCCACATTTGAAAGGATAAGATTTTAAACAAATAGCCCCTCATCCCCCTCCCTTTCTCTCCTTAAAAAAACTCAAGAACACACACCCTTGATGGTTTCCTACCCTTCCCTTCCCTTTCTTTCCAAAAAATAACTCGAAAACACAGCACAATTGCTATTGATCTATTAAATATTAAGTTGAAAATTTTATTTTATATATTTTTTGTAACTCATTTAATTATATATATATGTGTGTGTGTGAATATACGGTTATTATATTAAAGAACGCAATGATTGAGAATCTTGTGGTTAGGTCAATTGAACTCTAAAGAAGTAAGCGAGTAATACATACGGATGGAAAAATTATGCTTATAAGAATTTAATCGTTGTAGAGTCATAGACACTAATCAGCTGTTAGATGAGATAGTTGATGTCGTTTTTAATGGCTTTTCAATAGTAGCTAGAGATAAAATGTAAAACGAGATCAAAATAAAACATGAAAAGATACATAAGCGAAATAAATTTTACTTCTTCATTTTAACTCTTAAACAATACAACAAATTTACAAAATATATTAGTTAGAAATTAGGGTTTTACATACGTACTAGGGCTAATAACAAGTAATCCAAATCCAGCAGACACGGAAATTAAACTGATAAAGATTCATCAAATAACCATTTGCCTGATTCGTCAAGGAAATTGACGAGCTAGTAACATATGAACCAAGATTATATGCTTCGAGAGTGTAGCACTGTAGCCTGAAGATAGAAGAGTTATTGACCATTATGTTTATTTTCAGGTTTTTTCTAAGCAAAATTATATAAAAATATAATTATTTCTGTACCAATTTCCAATTTATGTAATATTTCTATAAACTTTTTAATCAATTTAGCATTTTTTAATTAATGTAACTAAAATGGTTGCACAAATTATAATGAAATGTGTTAAAGTAGTTGCACAAATTATGATACGGATTACATTAATTTGAAAGGAAATACAAAGTATAAAATATACTAACCTTATTAGAAAAAGAATATATAAGAGTTGCACAAATTGGAATTCAATGTGAAAATATTTAAATTTTTATGCAGTTTTCCTTTTTTTTTCTTATGCTTCAGATACAAGGGAAAAAAAACATATTATTATGTTGAAATTTATGTCTAAAAATGTAATCGATCTTTCGTCAAAGAAAAATAACTTAATTTGTCTAGTAAGATGTAAGAATATCTTAAAAGATACCATCATAAGTTGAAATTTTTAATATAGATTTTATATTTCTATCTTTTAAATATTAGCTCTAATTTATATTTGGAGAAAATTAAAAATAAAAATAAATATAGGTGATGATGTTGTTATTGGTGATAATAGTCATGACGGTTATTACTAAGACGGTTAGTTATAAGATAATCATATGTTAGTAATGACTATATGGCAGACACTCATGACAAACATAGCTATCATTTCTAAGTGTAGTGTTACTAAACCAATAAAAAATAATAAAAGAACAACTAGAGAGAAAAAAGTGGTCACATTTTGCTATTGTATGTATTGAACTTTAAAAGGTTATATTGTGTGTATCAAACTTTTAATTTGTTGATATTGTATGTATTTTAATTACATAAAAAAGTAAAAAAGCGTACAAGTTTAATACATACAATAGAAAGTTTAATACACACAATAGCGACTAATTAAAAGTTCGATACACACAATATAAATTTTTTAAGTCCAATACATACAATAGCAAAATATGATAACTTAGGTATATTTTGGTAAACTAAACCCTTACTTTATCATTTCAATGTCGAAAATACCAACTTTCTTTCTTAAATGCTTCAAAAAAAAATTTGAACGTAACAAGAAATGTAAGGAGTGAGTTTCGGGCATGACCATTACTCACTTCCAAACCGAATATATTAATGCTTTAATAGTTAATAGTTTCTAGCAAGATGCTAGAACACAAGATTATAAACAATAAGAACAAGAAAAGAGAATTACAACACCACATATATCACACTAATGCATACATTTGGCCCTATACTTCATCCACCTAAATAAGTGAGTTTGAATCTCAACCACGATCAGGAGCACCTAGAGGCTTTTACCAATTACCATTAAACACGAAGTTGTATATATGCTTCTAGATGAACCAGATTACATCACCAATGACAACTTCAAGGAATTTTCTTTGCTTCTTTGACTTTTCCATCTCCAACACATAACTTAACAATCCTAGTAATAAATTCATGGTGTTAGACCGGTACCAATTTTACCAAATAGCGAATTCGGTCCAAATGCGATACCTAATACCATACCGAGTATTCATATACGGTACTGGATACCTATTTTACCTAGTCGGTTCAATACTACTCCCGAATACCGAGTCCCAAGTACCGATTTAACAATATTTCAAGTATCGAGTTCCGAACCGAAAAGTCTAACTCGTTACCGGTCCCGGTACAGTGCCGGCCCGGTTCGATATTTTCGGTACCCACCCTCACCCCTAGTCATGAGTATCATCACTAACGCCACTTTATCACCGATTTTCATTTTAGTTTAAAATCTTCTTCAAATATAAATTAGAACTAATATTTAAAAAATAGAAATATAGATCTACATTAAGAATGACCCTTTTTTTAACAGCGAATTTAGTGGGCTGGATCTGCAGTTACATCCATATAAGGCAGTATGCGAGCCCTAAGGCAGTATGCGAGCCCTAAGGCAGTATGCGAGCCCAAGCCACACACCATGAGGGAGTAATATCCTCCACCATTTTTTTAGAAAAACCTCCACTGCTCAGACTCGAACCCAAGACCTGAGCTATGTGGTAAAACCCCTATACCACTGGGCTTCGCCTCAATAGTTATTAAGAATGACCCATTGTTGTATAAATCTACATAAAAGTGCGAATCTAAAAACATAAACAGAATAAACTATCTCTATAGTAATTAAGGATGGTGTTTATAAAATAATAACAATCAACATTAACTTAACGACAAGCATGCTCGTAATCAGTTTCATTAAGATTTATTGATCCTGTCAATTAGACAATTTACAAATGAAATAAAATTCAAAATTATAAACTTAAGGAAATGAAAATTTATTACCTCTAGATAAGATATTTAAAATCTAACTTCACAGTTCACACACACATACATTATATTAACTAATAAAGTTATCTTTATATATATATTATATAAATACAATAACACATTAAATTATGAAAATTAGAAAAATTGAAAGTTTTAGTTCTTGGGACCAGAGTAGCAAGTTTGATTCTGCATCTGCTGAAACAAAGCAGCCATTCTACTGTAACCTTCCATCGTCATTGGCTGCATCGATCAACCATTTATGGTAGTCCAATTAATTAGATGTAATTTAAAAAATAAAAACTCGATCGTACGTAAGAGAAAAAGAAAGCCGGTTTTTAATTAATTAAGATTTTGTCTAGGAAACAAGTGTTTTAGATTATTAATTTGTTGAATAATGAAGTTTTTTATCAATTAATTTATTTAACTGGTAATAACTGAAGTACCTGTGATTGGCATGCAAGGAAAGCAGCCATTGGATCGTTATGGTTTGCAACTCGATCTCCAGTAGGGTGCATATCCCATGAAGCCATTGTGGGCTGCATGAACGTGGAGGGGTGGAATACCGATGGCATTCCGCCAGGAATATTGTTGGGGCGGTTGCCTCCTATGGCGTTCAAGTCCATGACTACTCCTGGCATTCCCATACCCATGCCAACTCCCATTCCCATGGGATTCATCATAGCCATTTGAAGTTGTTGTTGCTGCTGCATGGCTAATGGCATCATCATAGGTGACAAGTTCATTCTACCCATCATATGGATTTGTGCTTGTAATTGTTTTAGGTATTCAATCACTTCATCAAGCATTGATGCCTTGTCTGTCTGAAACAAAATTAATCAATGCAAAAATATATTCAAAGACAGATATGGTAAATATTAATTACTAGTTCTTAATTAGCCTTAATTAAGATCACTCCTATATATATATAGTGTCATATATATATATGTTCATCAATACATAATCAGATATGCAGGTTGGATCAAGAAAGCAATATATTAATTAATTAAGGCTACATCGATCATACCTTGTTAGCATTTGGAACGAGCTTCTGTAGTGTCTTCATTTTCTGATTGATCTTATCTCTTCTTCTCTAAATTATTTATTTAACAATAGTACGACGTTATTCACATATATATATGACTGATCGATCACCATAAATATAATATTAATCAATCAATCAAAAAGTGTATTTAATTTATCAAATTAATTAACTATATATATAGAGAGGAGGGATCCGGTGAGAACACATATTAAATGGAGAACGGTGAGAACACATATTAAATGGAGAACGGTGAGAACACTTGTAGGCCAATCATTTAATTGAATAAATAAGAAATCTAAAATCAACCTACCATAATTAAATCAAATCATTAAAATTCAACATACCTTAATTAACCAAGATTAATATCAACCATTAAATAAAGATCATCCAATGGCTATAAACAGTTCTCCAAGTTCTCAAGTTTAAAAAGTCAAAGGTTTTGATTGGTGAAATCAAAACTAAATAAGAAACGACGATTTCAAAACATTTTCTTTTAATATATATTAGAATTAGATTAGTATTATTATAACATTAAGTTTATATACTTATTTTTCTTTTATAACTTCTAACATATAATGTTTCCTTTACATTTGAATATAAATTTAGTTATAATATGATATTTATCTAAACGATGTATTTTCCGATATCTATTTGTAACTATCTCATTTTCTATATTTTAATATGACTTTTATTGTAATATGATATTTATGTAAAATGTATTTTCTGAAATTATATAAAGTTTCACCACATTTTCAATCCGAGATATTTAAAATTTTCAACTTATTATAAAAAAAATGTGTTTCAATGTTAATTTATATTTTGTCAAACTTAAATTTTTTTTTCTCGCCGCAATGCACGGGTTTAATTGACTCGTTATAACTAAATAGATGTAAAAAAAATACTAACTGTTATCTAATTATTATTAGCATGCTTAAAAGGGGTTAAACCATTACCACCATAAACCTTCACCCACCACCAATCACCAACGCCAAAAACCATCAACCATCGTACAACACCATCCACCATCGAAAATCACCAACCACCACCACAAAAAACCACTAACCACCATCTACTACCACTAGAAAGTTGAAAAACACCAACCACCACCATTGGAAATCAACAACCACAATCTACCACCTCTAGAAAATTGAAAACCATCAACCATCACCATCAGAAACCACCAACCACCATCTACCACAATCGAAACCCTAATTAAGAAAAACCTAAATCAGAATCCGCCCCACCACCACCTCACCACCTTACACACGTTATCGACACACACCAAAATTAAAGTGAGCTCGGAGCCATTGGCCAAAGAAACAGAGCATGACTAGGATAGGAATTCTAATATTGAGTTTCTTGTTAGGGCCATATTAAGGGACGGGCTATTCGGGCACCGCCCAGGGCCCATGGCTAGATGGAGCTCATAAT
>JAUEJL010114672.1:0-12280 GCA_032274825.1 Drosophyllum lusitanicum | reverse complement strand
TCACAGCTTCAACTTTCAGAGGTGTCCCGACGACGGTGACTTTGACGGTGCCGGCGGCGTTGGGGTAGTGGTTGCGAGCAGGGATTAGGGCTACGGTGGTGGTGACGGTGTTGGGGTAGTGGTTGCGAGCAGGGATTAGGGCTACGGTGGTGGTGGTGAGTGGCGATGTTAGGGTCAGCTATGGTGGTGGTGGCGAGCGGCGATGTTGGGGTAGTGGTCGACTTTCAGATTCTTCCTTTTAATTCCCATTGTCTTGCCAAACACAAGAGGAAGGAATTATTTTCTAAATCAAATTCCTTCCCCTTCAAATTCTTTCCAAGATTCCAATTCCAATTCCTAACATTCCATCGAACCAAACAGCACCTAAGAATTAATATGAACCCAGAAACATGAATTAGAAGCAAATGTACGAATCGGAAACATCTTAAATGAATAACCACCTATGAACAAAATCAATCCTACAGTTAACTCATACCATTTGTGGAAACAAGAATCAATTCATTCGAATATAATGAACCACTCATTTGAAACTAAATCGAACATAATGAACCCAAAAATGATTAACATCTCGTTTCTCACTTAAACGATTTGAAACTCAGAGATCTCCGACATCATGAACCTAAAAATGATTTCAAATGTAAATACCTGGGAACCGGTTAAATGTTTTTTTAATTACTCAGCCTGTTTTGAGATATGAAGTAGCAACAGCGTGTGATAGAGCCAGCAACAAGCGAAGGGGTTGGAGACATATGATGGCCTTTGACAATGGTGCGGGTGGTGGAGTGTCTATGGTTTTGTTTGTGTCGGTTATAGACCATAACCGATTTTTGGTTAATCATATTTTATAACTATTTGGTTATGGTTAACCACTTAATTCGGTTATTGGTTAATTTTTTATTGTGTGGTTATGAAAATCGATTAACCACTTTCTTATTTGTGCATTTAGTTTTGGGCTCAATTTTTGTTGCCATTTTGTAACTTAGGATGTATTATAGCCCAACAATACATCGATTAACATCAAAGGGTTGAAGGTTTTTCTCTCCTAAACCCTAGAGGGCTTGGGCTTATGGTCAATCATTTATATGTTGGACTAAAATTTTGAATGTATTTTTTTAAAGAATTTAAACTTCTAGATATTGAAGGGTCTTGAAAGAGTTAAAGGTTGCTTTATGCTTATTAATCTTGTCAATACAAGTGTTTTTCATTCACTTCACTTTGCGATTGGCGTCATTCAATGGGAGGGAGGGATAGCGGTTCATAAATGACTTTGTTCACAATATCGAGCATCGCGTTTCCATAGAATCCGTCATGTGTTGCATAAAAAAGACGGCTCGCATTACATATATGCCAATATACATCTTTGCAAGCTCTCGGAACAACGCTTCCCTTTGCTTCCATAACTACTTTCATGAGTTCTCTCCTCTGATTCTTTAGCACCATCTTCATCTCCTTCACAACCTCTTCTTCTTCCACAATCTCACTGCTTGTTCCATGATGACTCATGTGCAATGTTACAAGATTCAGTTTGCCTTCCTTCAATTCTCTCTGCATATATTAATGATGTTGTTTAACACCACCCATTATTATTATTATTATTATTATTATTGTTATTATTATTATTCTTTTTTTAAACATCTTTAGAAGCTTACCAATTGAATAAAAAACTAAAAGGAAACATGTACCTTGAAGCTTTGGATATCATTGAGAAGGCGGCACTGAGTGCTTGCTAGCTTAAATAGATATTGATATTCATCACTTTCAACAATTTCCTCTGACAATTTTGGTCCCACGAGGTAAAGAACCGGTAGTACAACCGGGCCTAATGCAACCATTTTCCATATATTCGTTAATTGTAGGCACATAAGCATCTCTACTCCATATAGCTTCTCTCAACATGCTTTTCATCACATCCAACCACTATTGAAACAAATGAATACACGTACAATGATTTCTTAATCTTAATTATATGTGTTACATGATCGAAGGACTTTATATATCTTACACTTTGAATAACCTGACTTGTTACGTCTCGTTCTTGCCTTTTAATAACTGTCTCACCGATCCAAGTGACTGCATCCTTTAGTGCTAAAAACAGAATGCCAACATTATCTGAACAACCGTCAGTGTCAACATTTACATTCCATCTGCATTTAATAATAACATTATTATATCTTCAATAAGAGTACCAATTATATCTACACATCAAGATTATTTTATAAAAAATGATATACTTTTCAACACACTGAATCAGGTTGACCAATTCATCCAAAGACCCTCCAACATCAAAGAAATCATCAATTACAGTAGCGAGAATGCCACTTTTGGCCCATGAAATACGTGCATATGATAGTTCAGGAGACCAAAGAATTGCAGCAACAGAGAAGTAACAGTAGGCTGTCTTCTGCCTAGCAAAGTTGAGCTGGTCTAATTTAGTCTCTACCACCCACCTGTTGACGGGCCATCATTTCCTTCATTTTGAATTCAAATATATAAGTTTTTCAAAAAAAAATTAAGATACACACACCTTTCAAGGCCTTTGAGTTCTTCACGATGAATATATTGGCAAGTGTTATAATCTTCCACTGCCAACCTTAGGTAACCCTCATTGCTAATGTTTGATGAACTAACATTACATTACAATATTCAGAATGTCAGAATTTTTATGCGGTACGACGGTAGTATAATCTAATATCATGAAATCAAAACCTCACCGATATGTAGTTTTCAAGAGTCTTGTATTGTTGATATTGTAATGCTCTACATTTCTTCGAGTGGATATGCGTTCCAAACCACCATTGCTGGGGAACTTAAGAGCATTTTCCACCTGATTTAAAAAATCAGCATGTGCTGATTATGTTGTACATGGAATAATAGATGGACACTATAATTAGAAGGGAGATAATTACAAGTGAACAAACACCTCTTTGTGAATAACTTCGTCTGAAGTAGTGGATATTATCCTTCTGAGGAAATCAGTAGACTTCAAGCTTTGTTCTTCGAAAGCTAATTCCTCTTGATATAAAATGTGTGACGCGTGATGCACTTCAAGATTTGCATATACGTCTTTGAAGGGCTCTTGAAGTGAATTTGTGAAAGTCCCTTCTTTGGTAAGTTCAGCCAATGGATCTATGCCACATGTTGATTGATAAATAGACAACAAGATTTAAACCTATTTTTTATTACTTTATTTGAGAAATATACCTGGTGATACTTCATACCCATTGGTTCTTAACACCCGAAAAGCTAGAGCACAAGTGAGAACATCCATGAACATTTGCTCGTCCCTCTGCATCCAACATCTAATTTTGTGGCTAATGTCATACTTTCAAAATATATTGTTTGAGCAAATGAGTTGCATTAAATGCTTTCATGTTGTTTTAATTTAACAAAGAAGGACTCCTTTATTAATTCATCTAAGGCGAACACTACCTGTATGTTTCATCTAAAATATTTTGAATTTCCTCCCTGAAATGCCATGTGATTCCCAGTTTTTCAAGTGCATCAACCATGGAAAGTCGGACATACAAATCAAGAGGGTAAATTGTTGGGACTGAGATTCACCACTTAAACTTGTTAGCAAAATATAGGAATTATGCATAGCATATTGATTAAAAATGAAATATGTACCCGCATCACCAAACTTGTGCAAAAGTGTAGTTAGATAATCAAGACATGCATCATTTTGATGATGAATAAGAGCAGCTGCTGTTGCTGAAGTTGAATTGGAAACAGAACCATTGTTCATCTGATATTTCATCACCATATTCCAGTCATACAAATTACCCAATCCTTCTGAAATGTATGCCAAGTAGGCCTCCCTATCTTTTGAACAACATCTAAATTATGATGATAGCAAATAAAGATTAGTTTTTGTCAAAACTTATATCTCATGGTCTTCATAAATAGTCATTCTTTTATCAAATACCAACCACTTATAGCATAAATTTTTACAATGAAACAATCAAACATAAGGATGTAAGGAATCGGTATGTGTAACAACCCAAAAACTTGTGAGTGTTTAATATTGATAAAAGAGCTTTATTAAATTATAGATTTAATTTGATGCATGAGATTACAATGTTTAATAGAGATTAATTATATTTTTATTTGTATACGATTATATATATAAGAATATATTATTCATAAAAGAAAGAGGATCTCGAGATTTAAAATGATAAGGGTTGACCAGATACGTCAAACTATTAAGCTTAAAAGAAAATGGGATAAATCATAAAGTACTTAAAATAACTAGTACATTAATGGATCAGGGGTATTAGTATCCACATCTCCAAACACTCTATATAAGTGCCCTCGCACCTCCAAACCACACTAGTGTGTGCTGAATTTTTGAAGGTGTTTGTGTGTATGAGAGGTTAGAGAGAGAAACTCATGTTCTAGAGAGAGAAAGTGAAGATCAAGCAAGATTAAGCAAGATCTAGCTCATTATTAACACCAAAATCAAGTTTTGAAGGTCATTAAGCATCATTTACAGACCTGGAGTTTCACACACTAAGTGTGTGTTCTTGATGTGAGAGAATCTAGAGAGAAAATGCAAATCCAAGGGGTTTAAGCAAGGATTTGGACTTGCAGGTGAAAATCAACAACTATTTACAAGATTTCTAGCTTTAATCAAGTGTTTAACATCTGAAATCAAGATAAGAAATCCTTTACCTCATGTGTTCTTATGTTTTTAGAGAGAGAAAGTTGATTTAAGTTTGGATTTGAGTTGCATGTCTTTTTTTATGATTATTTGAAGTTTAGACACTTAGTAGAACACTTAAAAGTGATTGCATGTCATTAAATGAAGCTTAAATGAAGTAATCTAGTGATTAATTTAAGAGAAAAATTCGAAGCTGTGTTTGAACAGCAGTCTCGACGCGACGCGTCAAGTGGACAAGGGACAAGGGACGTTGTTAGAATTCAACTACACGTATTATTGGACCACAAGTGGATAGTAAACTATCATGAGAGATTTAATTGAGATTGTATCAATCGAACTGTGAGTATACTTGACTTTCTCTTATGATGGTCATATTATATTAGTGATCTGCATGCGTGATTATGCTCTCCGAGCATTTGAAAATTTGTGCTCTTTGAGCATTTGAGAAATTGTGCTCTTTAGAGCATTTGAGTATTTGCCTTGGTACCAAGTGTAGAGATGGGATTCCCGTGTTGGATCCTTTGAGATTATTCATTGCTTGAATCATAATACTTATGTGTTATTATAACCATTTGTTAGGTATGCTTACTAAGCAAATTTCTTATCCGAGTTTTTATCATAATCTTTTCACGTGGTAATGAGAAGGGTAAAGGAAAGGCCCCAACTCCATGATCGAGAAAGATAGCTCCGACTTTTTGGGAAATGTTTCACAAAATATTTTATGAAATATTGATATCAATACTTTTGGTTGTTTTGTAACTTAACTACCTTACTACTCTAATCAAATCCTTTTGGTATCTAATATTCAAGTAATGCTAAGTTCATTAAAAGAAAATTTGGGTCTTTACATTAGAACCCGATTTGCAAGACCTTGGTTTATGTCACTTTCTTTGTCGTATGGTGTCTTCTTCGATAAGCTTCACAAACCCTAAAATCACCTTCGGATTTTGAAAGCCGTCTGCATCATGATCAAGTATTTGGTAGGTGACTTTCTTGATTCATTGTGATTCATCTTTCTTCTTTCGGATCAGCCCATGAAAATTCTTCAAAGGTTGCTTCATTAGGGAATAAGCATTGAAGTCTTCCTTCTCTTTGACACGTAATATATGATTTTCATCGTCTTCTTTGTTCTATTGAAACGGTAATCTCCTGAGTTTTACTTAGGGTTTTGATTCGTTCTACATTATATTATAATATTTAGATCTTTATTCAAACTTTCTTCTATTTTGTATCCAAGAACCTATCTTTAAGTGGTACGTACCCGAAACCCTAATCTTTGTTGATGATGAAACCGTAACTTCCTTGGTTGACGGATTCTTTAAGGGTTTATGCATACCATCTGTTGATGATGAAAATATAACTTCCAGAATTTGATTGTAATCTTTAAGTGTATTAATTCATACCATCTGTTCCCTGAAATGTCTAAATGAAACTCGTGTGATATTTTCAAGTATGCCATGGAATTTAAACTCTTGCTAACGGGGTTTTAATCTTCTTTATCTATTGAAGCATTTTATGAATCATCCATTGAAATAACTAATGAGTTTGTGATCTGAGTGTTTGCCTCTTAGTGTAGTTTATGGAAAAGGTGTTATCTTAAATGAAAATCCCATCAAGCGAAAGCAATTATACTTAAATTGCTATATATTTGCTTAATAATATGATGGTTATTACAGACACTGCAATAAGATCTCAACCTATGTTAAGCGGATTGAAAGTGAAGAATATAGTCAACGGTGAGAATTCTGATTTCTGCCACATGAATATGTAATGATTGGATATTTTGATGTTAATTTTAATTTGAAATTATTGTCCGGACAGGTTATACTTTTACGCATAAGACTTATTTGGCTTGAAATTATGTTGAATTGTGTCTTTTTTTATTTAAAATTAATAATTTGTGGAATGTAACTTAATTGTGGTGAAATTCTAGCTATTAATTTAGTATAATTTGTCGAAGAGGATGTTGTGTGAACTCACTATAAGTAGTCTTGTGTGAGAAACTTACACTCATTTTGTCATTAAATTTGCCTAGGTTTAAATTGGGGAACATGATTTTGTCATTTATGACGGGTTGGGTAACGCCATAACGGGTCAAGATTTTATGATAGGTATCACTTTTGCCTTTATTATTTTTGAGACTTTCTGAATTTTCAAGCACTACAAGAAAAAAAACTTTTTGCAGTGACAAATGTTGCCGCTAAAAACCCTAAAAGACAATTTCAATCAAGCAGTTTTGACTTTCGATGATAGCTTTTTGCGGCGTCAGATGTCGCCGCTAAAACGTTTACGATTTTATTTTAATATTTTTTCACACGAAAACAAAAGGTGGGACCTTTTCCCACCTAAAAAATTCATTGTCGCCGCAAAAAAGTTTACGAGATTTAACCTCGTTTCTCATTTTTTGTCATTCTTCTTTCTTTTTGTGTTCTTCACCGCCGCCGTCGATCGGTCACTCTCGATCTCAGCTCCGGCCACCACCGGTGTCTAGTCTCTCTCCGGTTCTCGCTCTCTCTCCTCCACCTTGCGCCCTACCTCGATCTCACCTATGGTCCACCGTTGCCGTCGCCGCCACCTCGATCTTCTCACCGCTGCCGCCGATTGGTAAGGATTTTTCGGGTTTATTTTGTTTATGTTGGTAATATTTGATGTTTATTTTGTGTTTTTGGTTATTAGGAGGTTGTCCCTAATTGTTCTTCCTCCTCCTTCCGTCGTTCTCCAGCCGCCGTGCCTGACCTTCACCGGAATAGCCCACAAAAAGGTATGTGTTTTTTTTCTTTTTTATTAGTTTTAATATTGTTTTTAATAATTTTTGTTAATTTAATTAGTTAGATTATAATTAATTTGTGTTAATAATCTTAGTGAATTTAATTAGTTAGAGTATAATTAATTTGTGTTAATAATTTTAGTTAATTAATTGTTAACTAGTGTTAGTAATTTTAGTACATTAATAATATTAGAAATTAGATCAATGTTTGAATAATTGTTTCTATATATTTAATTGTGTGTTAAATAGTTTATTTGTTCATGTTTGATTATTATATAGTGTTAATAATGTTAGATTATTGTTAATTATTGTTAATCTTTAATTATTGTTAGTATACTAATAATGTTAGAAATTAGATTAATGTTAGAATAGTTGTTTCTATATATTTAATTATGTGTTAAAAAGTTTATTTGATGATACTAAATTATTATTTAGTACGTGTTAATAATGTTAGATTATTATTTTAAGTATATTAATCTACTTTATAACAATGTTAGAAATTAGATTAATTTAAGTTTTAATTTATATGATGTTAATTATTCTTTGTAATTTTGTTAAAATAATTTTTCATTTAGTGTTAGTAATCATGTTAATGTTTATTTACGTGTGTGAGCTTAGAATACCAGCTCGAAATTAATTTAGATATTAATTTCGGGTTGTTCCCATGTTGGTACTTTTTTAAAATTATTTTATCTCATTTAAGATGTGAATTTTTGTCACATGGTTTGGTGTTGACGAAAGATTCGGTTGTCATTTGTTCTATGCTTCCTGGGTATATATTTCTTTATATACTTGGGAGCTAAGGGTAAATGCTGTCGAATTTTTCTTAAACGACCGATCATGTTGTATGTATTCACATATGAGATAAGGTATTCAAAAAGTGGGTTAGGACGGCCACCATGCTACAAACCACTCACATTCTTTAGTATAAAAATTTAATACGTGATTTGTATTTTTAATAACTATGATATGCTTTGAACGCAGTTATGACGATCGATAAGAGTTGGACTACTTTAGGAAATCGTAATTGTCACGAATTTTTTAATGGTCTTGACGCATTCCTCGATAGGTGTAAGGACTACTTAAATAGATATGGTAGATGACGTTGCCCATGTGAGAATTGTGATAACCACGTATTTGCCCCGCTTAGTGCACTCAGGGTTCACATACATGAATATGGGTTTAGCGAGGCCTACACGACGTGGAGGTTTCATGGGGAACCATTAGTTCCTCGAGCAGCACATGGCGATCTTGGTCAAACGAGTAATGAGTTGCATGATTACCTCAACGATGTTCGTCGGGAGAATACTGTCAATGAACACAACACAGATAATGATGAGCCAGCTGAAGGCCCTAGTGATACAAATGCCGAATTTGGTGAATTATTTAAGTTAGCCGCCACAGAGCTATACCCTGGTTGTGACTGGATGTCTTTACTTGACTTTTTGGCAAAGTTGAGGCACATGAAAGTCATCAATAAATGGACTGATACTTCATTTGACCTACTGTTAGAATTGCTTAAGGTTGCATTTCCGACAGCTAATATCCCGTCATCACACTATGAAGCTAGGAAGATAATGAGATCGGTCGGGTTAGGATACGTACCTATTCATGCTGGTATGAACGACTGCTGTTTATTTTGGGATGAATACAAAGATTTGCAAAGTTGTCCGATATGTTTTGAGAGTATATGGAAAGACAAAAACAGTAAGGGGAAGAAAGTTGCTAACAAGGTGTTGCGTTACTTTCCTTTGACGCCTAGGCTAAAGCGTATTTATAGATCAAGACACACTAAAAAGCCTATGACTTGACATGCCACTGGTCAGTGTAGGGAAGATGGTAAGATGCGTCACCCGGTGGATGGTACAGCATGGAAACATTTCGATGCCTAGTATCCTGATTTTGCAACAGAACCTAGAAATGTCAGATTATGGTTGGCTACTAATGGTTTTAATCCGTTTGGCAACATGAGTACCTCTTACAGTATGTGGCCGGTCATATTGATAACATACAATACGCCTCCATGGTTATGTATGAAAGAGTCTTGATTCATGTTGACCTTGTTAATTCCTGGCCCTAAATCACCTGGGAAGGATATTGATGTTTTTTAAGGCCGTTGGTTGATGAGTTGAAGAGTCTATGGTCTAACGGAGTCCGAACAAAAGATGCCGCTACAGGGAATTTCTTCACAATGCATGCGATGCTTTTATAGACCATCAATGATTTTCCTGCTCGTAATAGTTTGTCAGATTGGAGTGGTCAAGGCTACTTAGCTTGCCCTACATGTAATGTAGACACTCCATCCATTTATGTTCAAGGTAAAATCGCTTATGTTGGTCACAGAAGATTCTTAGCCCCAAAGCATCATTGGAGGAAGAACAAGTCGTTCAATGATAAAACTGCTATGTATGAGTTATTTTCACTTCTAACGGGTCAAAATGGCTATGTATGACTTATATTCACTTCTATCGGATCAAAATTGCTATGTATGAGTTATATTCACTTATAACGGGGTCAAAATTGCTATGTATGAGTTATATTAATTGTAACGGTTCATAATTGGTATGTATGAGTTATATTCACTTTTAACGGGTCATAATTAGTTGACCTGTTTGTTTTATCGCCATTAAGTATATATTTATTTTATTTGTTTATAGCGTGACCCAGAAACGTTAGAATGACGGTAGATGATGATACTACTACCGATGATGTTAACATGGGTATGTTTTGATAAACTTTATACCTGCAAGTATGTTTATTAACTTCGGAATTAGTTGTTGATATTCTATGCCTTTGCGTGCTAAGTGATTTTACTTACTTCTGAAGAGTATGATTCCCTAGAAGTAGAAATAGTTGATATTATATGTTCTAAATCGTGAAGTATCCGATGATGACATGATGGTATGTATGTGATATTTGAAATGATGAGAATTGGGTATTAAATACCAAAGAAAGATGTTTTCAGATTAGTTGAATTATATGCCATGCTATGTGTTGCAAGACTCGTCTTGTTTTTTGTGTTTGTATATGTGTATATATTTATGTTTGTGCAAAGAAGAAGGAAAGTGATGATTATTGAAGATTGAAGGGATTTGGTGACAACCAAGAGATATTTTGATAAAGATAATTAATGATAATGACTGATGAACTTGAAGAGATTTATGATATGTTGAGATAATGTATTTGATTGGATTAATTTATGATGTTAAGCTATGGAATTGGAGGAATGGTATATGTTCTATGATAGTTGAAGATTTTTGAGAGAAATGATTCAAATCATGACTTAGAGGCTGCAGCAGATGTATTTGTATTGTTGATATGGAAATATTGATTATAAATAAAAGTATGTGTGTGATCCAACTATTAAGAAGAACGGCGAATGTGTGAATAGATGAGTTGTGCATGTGGTAAGGACAATGTTCAGAATGAATTAAATTATGAGATTGAGAGATTTGATATCACCTCGGAGAAACAAATTGTTGTAGATAGGATGAAAGGCGAGAGAGAGCTAATGATGATAACACTGGGATTATGCGAAATGAAGTATATTTGATTTAGTAGATAAAATTGGTATTGCCTATACTGAGAGTTGATGGATTAAATTATTGAAACTATTAAATATAAGGAAGAGAAAAGAGGAATTAATTGCTGAAACATGTGGAGTGAAGACTTATGGACCCTTGTGTATTTGTGCCTTTGTTTGAAATTGGAGATTGATTTTGACAAAGATTTACGAATTTGTATTGCCAGTGCATTTGGAAGGACATAAATTGTATAATGTCATACAAAGTGTTGAATTGATGACTTACTAAGAGGAGTAAACATGTTTTATTTCGTGAAAAGGTGACGTGATTGTGAGTGAATCAAGGTAGAGTATCAGAGATTTGTAAACTGTTGAGAAAATTTGAGATACCAGAGTGGTGATGATGACAAGCTACGATGAAGTTTATATGTAATCTACTATATACTAAAGAAATTCGGATATATTATGAGTGATTATGATTGTTCAGTAAGAAGTATGTGTATTCTACCACTAATGGGATGACATTCGTAAGTAGAATTGTATATTGATGAGATGAATCGAATGCGTGAAGTTTTATACTTAGAGACTTTTGACGGAAATTGAAAGATTTGATTAAACTTCTGAATGAGTTTACTGCAGGAATTGAGACTTGAGATGAGCAGTACGACTGAATTCTTATTGGATAGTTGAATAGAAAGAGTTGTACAGATATATGAGAATGAATTGTGTTTTGTGGGTTGGATTTTGATGATTCGTGGAATTCATAATCAAACTGATTAGATAAATGTGAGGTGATCTTTTTCGGATGGATGTTAAATATCAGTTGTGAGTTGTTATGTGAGTATTATGGTAATGTTTTGATAATGCTTTGACATGATTAGTTAAAAGCAAGAGTTGAAGCAATACGTGGAATTTGTTAATTGAGATAAAGGGGTTAATGTGAACAAGTATTCAGGAGATGTGTTGATTTTATCTAAATGAGTAATTGTGAAAGAAAATGTTTGAGAGGCAGATTATCAAGTCTATGAGTTATATGCTGAATTGATGAAGAGATTGAAAAGAAGAGTTGTCGACCTCAGGTGATTGCAAGATGACAAAGATATGTAGAAAGGGATTTCTATGGGATGGTAAGATGGAAATGCATATGAGTTACAATTGACTTGTCAATCGGAAATGGATATTGAGAGTGGATTTTTCCGTTTGTTGTGTGCTATGGGATTCCGAGGACGGAATCCTCTTAAGGAGGGGAGATTTGTAACATCCGCAAACCCGGGCTAGTCGTTAGCGGGTTAGCGGTACGTGATTTTGTGTTTAATTTGGTTAAGTGGTT
>JAUEJL010114661.1:0-12281 GCA_032274825.1 Drosophyllum lusitanicum | reverse complement strand
ATATATATATGTATATGTGCACATATGTTAATGTTATATATACAATTATATAAACAAGTTGTATATTTTTGTGTCAACAAATGAGGATATATTTGTAAGCCTATTTTTCCCAACAGTAACGATTCCTATACAACGGTAATATGTATTTATATATTACTTATGAAAGATTACGTGATATATGTGTATGATTTATACATATCATGAGATTGATTAAAGAGCATGCTTAGGTTATTAAACCTTTATGTGTTATTGACGTTTGGTCCAATTGGCGCAAACATTAATTGAGAGTAATATGATGTTGTACTCGATTGTTTTCATTTTGAGTACTTCTGAAATTATGATTATGACACATTAATGATTTATGAGGCCTTGAGGTGGGATAGTCCTATCCTTGATAATGATGCCTAGTAGGTTAATCCTTCTAGGAAAAGTGCTAGCTATTTATGGGTTACTGGGTGATCATGACATGTCTGGTAACAACGTGATGATATATTTATATTCATTGGAGTGATGTTTGGTGCGAATGGTAGTCACCTTATTAAACATCATGCGGGTGTTAGCCGTTAGGAGGTGCGAAAGGTAGCTACCGTTAATCCTTCACCTGAACAGCATAGTGGGAATACGTTGTATACCACGTCGCCGGAGTAGCGATAGTGGAAGATTTTACAGTCTGAGAATCGGTAGAAGTCGCGCTCTAATGATTCTAAGATGATTAAGAATGCGACTCGTGAACTGGGTCTGTACCTTGGGCTAAGATAATCGCCCTAGACCAATAAGGATAATGATGAAAAATCAAAGATTTGAGGTCATCAAATATTTAAAGAATATGATAAATGAAAGATCATGAATTGACAATTATTATGTGATATGATTATGTATTCATGTCAATTACATTATGAATATGTGTTAAATGGAATTTGATAGGTTGGTCAACTATATGATTTCGGGCGGGAAGGTTTATTTATTATTTAATATCACCGTCTAATTATGTTATGTTTTAATTGAATCTATTTTAGTAAACTCTATTGACTCACGAGGCTTTAAAGCTGGCACCTGTTTTCTTGAAATGTGTCTTGTACTCGTGTAAGTTGTTTAGAGGCTGGATTATGTGAGGAGGGGACTTTGGGTAGAGTATTGTTTTAGAATGATACCATTCGATTATGTTTAATCAAACAATTTATCTTTTTGAAGTTTATGTTTATGAACGTGATGATGTGATTTCTAATTATCGTAAACTCTTATCGTTTCGATAAGATGTATTTTGAGAATTAAGACTTCCGTTGCAAGTTTTCTTATGAAATGACAAAGTTTTGTTGTAAATGGTGAATTTTGAAGAAATCGCAGTCGTCACATTTTCACGGTCTTGGAGTTTCAAAAGTTGATCACACAGGTGGGGTTTCATCGCAAATATCGATTATACTTCAGTTTGTGACGTGGCATATTTGGAGGTGGCGTGATGACGTCCTCTATGCGGAGGAAAGTGAGTCAATAAGAAAGAAACGTGAAGATCCATTTCCAATTGTTCAAAATTTATCAAAGCTTTGATTGGGCAATATGAGTCATAAAATACAATTAATTTGGGACAACTAGATCTCATCACCTTTCCGAAATCTAGTCTGGGTTATAGCTTATTATTGGTTTTGGACTGCTTTGTAATTACCTTTCTTGGCATTGTTTTCTTTTGGTTTTAGTTCTAGTTTATGTTGTACACTTGGTTTTAGCATCTTGCTAAAAAATGAATAAAATAGAGGTCGCAAGCCTAGAAGATCCAAAGTTCTAACTTGTCTCTTTTTTTCTTGCTATTTTAAAAAAGTTATTTATCATTTTTTAAAATTCTATTTTTTTAACGTCTTATAATTGTTTAATATCTTAGAAATAGTTTAACGTAAATTGAATTGATTTAAAGTCAAAATGGAGTCTCGAATTTATCATTTGAAACTAAAATTGAATTCTAGTTTTGAATTAAATAAATAGTTTTGATTTAATTTTATATAATTGAAAGGTTAGGATTTTTGTAATAAACGGATAAAGAAAAAGTTCTCTTTCAACTATGTTATATCTTTGAAGGGAAATTAATGTAATTTTGGGAAGGGGCTGGTAGCTTGGGGTTTCTACTCCCAAGAGATTGTGTGTTCAAGTTCTATTGTGAACAATGAAATAGATATAGAAGTAGATTTAATAAATGCATTTATTTTCCTTTCAAATAAATTAATGTAATTTTACAAACCACTTTATATCGTATTTTTTTATTAAAAAAATAATACGAATATTTACTCTGTAATAGAGCTACTAGAGTGGGCGGGTATATGAATCGTCGAGACAAGCAGGCGCGTAAGTGAATTGTCCTTGACCTATGATTTTAAATCGTTTAAGTACGAGAATTGGATTCGGGATATCGGTTTCGTGTTGTTTATATATATTTGTATCAACCCATTTATTTTCGTGTTATGTTTGGGTTGTATCACTTTTTTCCCAGTCGGGTTCGGTTCATGTTCGTGTTGACCTATTTTCGCCAAAATGTATTCGGAATTTTTTTTTCAATTTTTTCGTATACGATTTTCTTTTCAGTTTTTCTAATTAATTCGAATATGATTTCAATTCAGATTTTAACTTTAATAATTGTTTCGATTGTATTTGAACATTGGTTACGGTATTTGTTTTAGTTTAATTCAAATTTTAACTTTATTTTCTTATTCAATTTATATAAATAAATATACTAAACAATATAATTTATTATGCTTCTGCCTGGTACAAATAACTAAAGTTATTTAAACAACCGAAATAAAATTAAAATAATAAATCATTAAATATAGTTATGAGACCAATCCAAAATTACTTCATACCAACTAGACAAATGTCAAAGTATTGAAACCATATAGTCAAAATAACAAATAACAAAATAATGTAATATTGTGTTAGCTTTAAATCTTTTATTGTTTATATAAGTTTTTAACTTTTAAAGGTTTTATACTTTTGTTTGTCGTGTTTTATTGCCTAAGATGTCGCTCACTCATTTGAATACACAATTTTCTTTTTAAAATTTAAATTTTAAGTATTAACAACAATTTATAGTTTTATAGTTTTACCTTTATACAGGTCACTTTTAGTTTGTCGGGTTGATCTGACCCAACCCATTTTTTTTCGTGTTAACTTCGAGCCGACCTGCTTTTGACCTATTTCGGGTTCGTGTCACTTTTTTTATGTCAGATTTCGGTCGTGTTTCGTAACGGATCTAAAATTTTCAGTTTTACGTTTAAGCCCCATTTTAACCTCCACCAACATCGATCAATCAATTCAATTGGGTGCTTAGACATACATCATAGTCTATGATTTTAAACATTTATTTTTATAATTTAATAATGTGAAAATCACTTGGGAAACATAAATAGTAGACCCCATAACCAATGAGAAGTGACAAAAATATAGACTAATATATCCAAGATCTTTAAAGTAAGAATGTATGGATCATTAACCATCCAATTTAAAACTCTACATCACCTCGATCTTGCCATTCGAGCCGTCGATTGATTCCATTGACCATGTGAGTTTCTCGATCAGTTGCTGATCCCTCCCCTCTAAATCACTTCAAGCTATAATCGATGTTGTAATGAAGTTCAGTGTTATTGCGATTGTCATATTTCATTCTTCTTAATTTAGTTTTGCGGGTTCAACTCGTGTCTTTTAATAAAAACCGGGTCAGAAAGTGTCATATTTTAAGCATCTTTGCTTAGTAAATACCGGGACTAAAAAAGGTGTCAAAGGCATTTGGGCGCGCTAATACTAAAAAAGGTGTCAAACGGGTGGTTAAACAACCCTTTACATTTAACCCCGGTTGTTTATGAAAATGAAACTCTATTTATGGTAGGTTCAACCATCTTGTTCATATTCTTCCTACTTTCATTTTTTTCGCATTTAACCACTCTATCTATCACCATTAATACCCATCCGAATTTTTTTTAAAATTTCTCCCTAAATTCTAAGTTTTATCTATTAAATTCTTCTCAAAGTATGCATCTAAGTTTTATAAATTAAATTTTTTATTTTAATTATATGAATCATTTATAAATTCTGGTTACATGTATCACGTTTATGAATTCTAGTCATACGTATTTTCTAATACTTAAACTAAAATATTTGTTATATGATAGAATAATTAAAATATTATTTATGTGAAGATTTTTTTATTGAATTCTTAACTTGTATTTAATATCTTATAGGTTAAAATTAGTTTGAGTTGACTTGATATTTTTAAGTATTATTTAATATGAAAGGTTTAGTTATTAAAATGGTATTTAGGAATCTAATTAACTCTATTTAATCGTTTTCTTTTAGGTTTAAATGATTGGTAAATTAGTAATTTAAAATTACTTAAAATTAAGAGATTAAGAGTTTTAGGAGAAAGAGAGCGCGCTAAATGCTTTATATATTAGTATATATATGTGTTAAGAAAATCAAATAAATAAGCAATATAAAAATAAAAAATAAAGATATTTTTCGGATATCGGATATCCGAAACTTTTAAAAATCACTATCAGAATCAGAATCCAAAAATTCAGATATCTGCATTTTCGGATAATTTTGGAACTGATTTCAAAACGGATACTCAGATTCGGATTATTTTGAACACCCCTAATGAGTATTAAGTAGGTTAAAAAATTACACGAGTTACCAAAAAATCATAATTTCTAATCTCAAAAGCTTTCTTGTTTAAGTTTTTATAAACTAAAACTATCAAGAGTGTGAACCGAGAGTCTGGATGATAATAACCCACAACGCAATTAAACTTGTAAACCTGTATACAACCTGCAACCCTCTAATAACCCACCAACACGCTAACTCATATAATTAAACAGGTTGCGCGGATCTTATATATACATGTTAGTGTTTTGTATTCTGACAAGAATAAATAAACAGGTCAGATACAGATAATGTGTTTCTGACACGCCAACCCGAACACGAAAAAATTTCCAAGACACTAACTTTAAATGAACTAGTTGTACATAACTTATAAAGAGAGAAAAGTTGACGTTCTCAAAGAGACTGATGTCATTGAAACTACTCGATGAGGCTTGTGCCTTGTAGGATCGAGCGAGTGTATTGGCAATTATGGTCCAGCCAAACTGTTCCACTTCAGTATGTCTGCATATATCTAAAATCGTTTTAAGGCAGCCAAATTCACCTAAACTAATCAAATATTTTTCATTTTTAAACCAACATACACAAGCATACGAGAATGAGTGATACAAAACTAAGAAGCAGACGAGAATGAGTCGTTTGATTAATAGATTAATGCAAAGTTATTCTTACAACAAGACAGACATCTACTCAAGAATAATAGAATCATGAATTAACCTACACTTTCACTCGCTTACCGAAGGTCCAACGCCAACAACATAGCCGCGCCTTTCCAGCTGCTCAAGAAGCAAAAGATCCTTTTTGGTTTCTAACTGATCGCGAATCTGCCGAGTCTCTGGCCGATTCGATGGTGATGGATCAACACACTCTAAAGCCAGTTTTAGGGTATTCAACAACTCATCACCGATACCATACTTAGAACCATCTTTCATCAATTTAATATCAAAAACCTCATTAGACCCCTTTTCTTTTGCAACTGAAACCACCCATTGTGGTAAATCTGCACCGTTGATCATCGCCTCTTCAGGTGATTTCCCCGTTAGGAGTTCTAACATGATCACACCAAAACTGTAGATATCCGTTTTCGTATTCGCTTTGTTAATACTGGAAAGTTCGGGAGCCTGGTAGCCGAGAGCCCCGGCTTTTGCAATCACTTGTGAATTTGCAGCATCTGTCATGAGCCTTGACAACCCAAAATCAGCGATTTTGGGGTTAATGTATTTATCGAGCAAAACATTGTTTGATGTGAGATTTCCATGGATTATATTGTGATAGTTGTGCAGGGCAAACAAACCTCTAGCTATTCCTTTTGCTATTTTCATTCTTGTTCGCCAATGTACCAGTGCTTCAGTTCCACGAGCTGCATTTTCAAGCATAAAATGATGTATAACAAAATTTTTCTACAATGATTAAATGGTCAACTTCTACTAAATGAATCATCAACCAACAAGTATAGAAGGTTGTTAATTAGAGCTAAATTATGAAAATTAACAACCATTTTTCACTCATTAAAAAGTACTTGTTAACCAACAAGCTAGGATAGAAGGTTGGTCATTCTTGAGCGCTAGCATTATGCTTACCATGCATATTTTTTCATGAAGGAACAACTTCAGACAGAACTATAAGTATGATGGTTCTTGCAAATTACACTTTTTTTTGTGCAAGCCAATTTGCAATGTTAGAAAACAATGATATAATGTAAACCACCGACCCCCACCCTTAGCCGCCGGCCGCCGCCGCCGACACAGTAACCACCGCCCGGTAACTGCCATAGATAACCGCCAAACCTCAACTATAAATATGTACGTATCGATTTGAACAGAGATGTGATTTCAATATATAAGGAATGTGATTTCAGAAAATATAGCTGAAATTCTGGACCTTTTTGTGTTGTTTTAGATCCTACATGCAAAGGCAAAGTAATCAAATAACAATTGAAGAGTATGTATGCTTACCATGGAGAAAAGTAGCAAGGCTTCCTTTGCTCATATAATCAAAAATAAGAAGTTTGTCTTCTGGCCCAAGATAATAAGCCCTCATTGCCAAAAGATTTGGATGCCTAACTTTACCAAGCAAATCTACTTCAATACAAAATTCTCTTTGATTAATTTCAGATACATTTTTTCTCAATCTTTCAACTGCAACTTCATCACCATATTCTAGTACTGCCATATAAAGAGTCCCATATGTGCTTTTCCCAATTAACTCAGCTGTTGCCCCAAGGAGATCTTCAGCTGTGAAACTCAACCTGCCTTCAAAGTGCACAATTTTATACGCCCCTCCCTCCTCCACCACATCGGGTGGCCCTGTCCCTTCTCTAGCCGTGGTTTCAACACCGCCTTGGGCATCTTTATGTTTAGCTCCTTCCCACTTCTTAAACAGGAAACAGGAGTATGCATGTTAGAACGAATTGCTATTGAAACACCTTTAAATAACTTTGATAAAATTTGCTTAAAAATATTAGGGTCAATAATCGTTTAATCATCAAATTTTTAGTTCAGTTTCGGTTTAACCATCAAAGTTTTCTTCTAAACAATTTTACCATAAAGTTTTAAATTTTTATGATGTAAACCTGAAAGTTTTTTTACAAATGATTTAAACCTTAAAGTTTTGTTAAAAAAGCTGAGTAATCACTTAAGTTTTGTATGGTTTTCGATTTTACCCTCTCTACTTGATTATGCATTTTAGTTTTATTAAAAACTTAACAAAACTTAGAGGGTTAAACCATTTTAACAAAAATTTTAGGGTTAAATCGTTTGTGAAAAAACTTTAAGGTTTAAAACAAAAAAAAAACTGTAACTTTGAGTATTAAATCATAACAATTCAAACTTTATGGTAAAACAATTTGAAAAAAACTTTGATGGTTAAACCGAAACTGAACTAAAACTTTGATGATTAAACCATTATTGACCCAAAATATTATAATGAATTTTACCTAAATTTGTCAAGTATGTAGTAAATTCGCAAAAAAGATTTAATGTAATAATTTTACAAAGCCTTACCATTAAATGAACGTGAACCTTGATCTAGCATGTTTCAGTGTATCTTTTATTTTCTGTGTTTTTTAAAGCCTCACCATTTTTAGCAATGCCTCACATCTAGTATACGAGCGATCTTAATTTGGTTGGTATTAGTCATTTCATATTAGGGATGACAAAAATACCCAATCCCAATGGGAAATACCGAACCCAAAACTTTTGAGACGGGTAAATGGTTATGGGACCTGAGACAGGGTATGAGATTTCTTTAGAAAAATTTCGCGGGTTTGTTATGGTTATGGTTTTAATCAATATCCGCCCAATTACCCGACCTCGAATCATTTATATTTTTATAATAGGTAGTTCAATTATTAACATATTAAGGTTTTAAATTTTATTTTGATATTATTTAGAATTATAAGTTAACTATGTGTAGAATGTTGGTAATAAAGTAAACATTAGAAACTTTATAATTAGTCATATATAGCTTTTAATTATTAAGTTCAATAGTTTATTTTGTTTGTTTGTTTATTTTTTTATATGACATTCACTTAGAAAATTTTTAACTTGTCGAATTACTAATGTGCGAGTATTAGTATAATGAAGTTTGAGAATATTGTTTTTATTGTTTATGAAATGATTTGATTTAACTTATTAAAAAGTTTAGATATAAAAAAATTGTTTATACAAATTATTACAAAAAGATGTGATTACGGTCAAGTTTTAACAAATGAAAATAGTTATTGGTGATCGAGTTTTAATCAAGTAAGAGCATTAAATTGGGATACCCGATACCCACAGGTATACCCCGCGAACCCAATGGTTATTTAGTAACCACGTATTCAACGGGATGGATCCGAATATGGACATAGTTTTATAATCGAGTATGAGATTGGGATCACCAAAACCAGTATCCGTATTTCAGATTCCACAAATAAACTACCTTGTATAATCACATTATACCACTCTTAATATTAGAAAAAATCTAGAGCAAATTAAGTGGTTAATTACCGTTTTGCCCAAGTTAAGGACACTTTCACCTTTGGAGATGGGATCCTCAAGATATCTGTAAAGTTTCATCTGATCATCATGCTCCTGATATTTAAGTGCAGTCTCAAGTACTTTCACAACAAGAGATATCGCTGGTCGTTGTTCACGAGATTCATGCACACATTGGAATGCAATTTCTGAATATATTCTCAAGGAATTCTTGTCCATTGGTGGTCTCAGATCTTTAAAGATAATCTCGTCTAATTTCTTATGTCTATAGCTTTCCTTCCACATAGGCACTAAAATTTGTAACTGGTCGTTGCTATCTACTTTAAAGCATAATCTCCCGCTTAAGACTTCAAATAAGACAACACCAAAAGAGTATATGTCTGATTCTTTGGTTAGAGTATACGTCATAAGATATTGCGGATCACAGTATCCAGGGGTACCTACAACATCAGTGAAAATTAGCGTACGTGGTTGATTTGCAGGACCTAGTTTTGAAAGTCCCATATCAGAAACTTTAGCATTCCAGTTGCTATCAAGCAGGATGTTGGCACTTTTTATATCTCGATGAAGAACTCGTTGTTGGGTGCCCTTGTGATCGTGAAGGTAGCTTAGCCCTTTGGCAGCATCAAGGCATATTTTGATACGTTGTGCCCATGTTAGAGAAGTGGAACTTAAATGACGATCGAGACTTCCATTAGATGCATGCTCGTATACAAGAATCTTCTCACAATCCTCGTCACAGAATCCAAGGAGAGAGATGAGATTTTTATGTCTGTAACGAGAAAGCATCATGAGCTCTTTCCAAAACTCAGGGTCTCCTTGCCCAAATTCACGGTCTAGACGCTTAATAGCAACCATGCTTCGCCCCTTGGAGTGAGACACTTCTCCTTCATAAACTTTCCCAAATCCACCAGATCCGATTATGACATTATTACTAAAGTTACTTGTGGCTCTTCTTATCTCCTCGAGTTGGATTTTAAGATGTTTAAACTCCTTACTATGGTCACCTTTGGTTTGCACGAACCAGAAATTACACGAGAAACAGTTCATCGACACAAAATGTACAAGAAACTGAACCAAGAACTATCGATCGACTCATACCATGAAATCAAACTACAAAATGAAAAGTCAGACTAAATCAAATAATCAATTCACATCACAGATGATCAAAATCGAACCGCAATATGCAAAACCAAATGAACGATCGATAAATATGTGAATCCTACTCGAACCAAGAAATCAATGAATAAAAGATTGTGAAAGCTAATCGAACCAAGAAATCGATGTAGAACCTGGTGCGACGGAGGTGGTCGAATCACGCAGATGGTCGTAGGTGCGACGGAGGGGGGGATTTTGCGGTGCAACAAAGGCAATGATTGAGGTCGGCTTGGCGTTCTCTGTTCGAACAAATCAAATCATCGGAGTCGAGCCGTGAGTCGATTTATGAGGAGCATACATCGGAGACGAGTTGAGAGTCGTCGGAGACAAGTTGAGAGTCGTCGGAGAAGAGTTAAGAGTCACCAGAAACAAGTTGAGAGCCACCGGAGACGAGTTAAGAGCCACCGTAGACAAGTTGAGAGTTGTCGAAGACGCGTGGAGAGTCTATATCTGCTTAGGCGTTAGAGTCTATATTATGCAATAACTGAAAGATTGGTTAAGAATGGAGAAGAAAGAAACAATTCAATGGACGGCTAAACCAAGGGTCCATCCTTTATAAACGGAGATGATTTTTACCGAAAATAAATTAGCTATATACAATAATTAGAGGCGCATAAAAAAACAGAATATCCGATTTTAACGAAAAAATATCTGAAACCGGTTTTTTGAAAAACCGGATTTCTTTTAACCGGATCGGTTTTTTATAACCAGATAGTATAAACCGGATCCATGGATTTGGGGTCGATCGGATTTTTTACCGGATAAAAAACCGGTTATAAAACTTGTCATTTTTATATATATTCTTTTGTAGTATATAGTATATAGGAAATGTAGTTAAAAACAATATTCAAAAAAAAAATCGGTTTTTTTATAACCGGTTTTTCAAATATCCGGTTATAGTATTATCCGAACCGGTTAGACAAGATATAGTATTTCTGATTAAAAACCGGATATTATCCGAACCGGTTTTTAAAATATCCGGTTTTACTGTTCACAAAAAAATTCGATCCAGTTATAGTATTATCCGGTATTTGTGCACCTCTAACAATAATAGTGGCTATTATATCTATTATTTTTTATTCTTATTCATAAATTTAAGGTATAGTAGTTTAAATAATCACTTTTTATTGTGTATAGCTAATTTATATCGAGTATAAATCACTCTCCTTTATTAAGGGTCTCATTTTTTATACATACGCAAAGTAAAAAACAAGTTGCAAGCCGACGTAAATTTCAAATTTGTGTTTAAGGTTAGTAAATGACTAAATGTAAATGAATTTGTGTTTGAGATTTAAATTCCAAAGTATATATTCTTATTTCTTATTATCTTCCAATATAATAAAAGACAAATTAGAAAAAAAATTATTAAACGATCTGAACCCTTTATTTAGCAAAAAATTTAATCTTGATCATTAATTTATTTAAAAATAAAAAAATCAATATTGACTTTTTAAAGTCAAAATAATACAAAGTGGATAGACTTTAGATTTAAAATTTTTGCATTGGGCTATCATTAATTAGTTTACATGCACCGTAAATAAAAATCATTTATTTTTATTATCTTTATGATATTATGGGTTTTATCAAAACAAAATAGAAATAAATACTAAAACTATAACTTAAACATCATTCCTACTTATAGTAAAATTGAATATAAATATAATATATTATATTTGTTACATAGACATCTAATCTAACTTCTAACTTTTTTTTATTACTAAAAGAATAGGCTTTTAAAAATACTTTACTTTCTAAAATACAATTTAACCCATAGGAGCCTTTTCTTCAAAAAACAAATTAGACTTACAAACAAATATGATGTCACAATCCTTAATTCCAAAACTAACATTCCTTAATCTCTAGACTCAAGTCACGCTTACAAACGGATGAATACCTAAACAGTCCCCTTTTCCATGTTTATATAAGGGGAGATTAACAGAGAAATCGTCATCGTTTTCACGGCCATGTTGTAGAAGATATGGTAGGAATTAATCAACAGTAGATGTGTGGGAAGCTGCCGCCGCCACCACGCAACCGGTAGTGACTATTGCTGACCTTGTCGTCACCGTGCTACGGCTGTACGCGAAGGAAAGCCGATGACCGGTTTTCCGTCTCTAGATCCTTCTGTACTCACAATTTAGTTTAGAAAGTAAATTTGATCTCTTTTATCTCTCTATCTCTTTAGTTTAGAAATCGTCGTTGAGTTCGGATTTTTCCGTTCTCCACAACCCACAATTATTACTCACAATTATTTTGCATAAACAATCAATAGATCGCATATGATATAGAAATATCATTATTTTCATGTTTTGATTACAAAATTTATACATATATTGAGTTTAATTTTTTAATCAAGGTTAGTTTTTGTTTAATTTTTTGATTGTTAGACGGGGTGTTGTACGGTTGCCGCCGCCGGTCAAAGTGGCCCCAAATTAAACCCACTTTCTTTAAAGAATCAACACTTTTTTAAATCAATCTTATTAAAAATATTTGTATTATTTTCTATAAAAT
>JAUEJL010114650.1:0-12282 GCA_032274825.1 Drosophyllum lusitanicum | reverse complement strand
AAACCCGGGCCGACCCGGCCGGTTGAACCAGTTGACCCGGGACCCGGCCACAAGAGCGGGTCAATGTATACCGGTTTTTTGGCATTTTGTGACCCGGAGCTACCTAGCCGGTTTAGCGGTCGAACCGGTCAATTTCAACCCGGTTTTATATTAATTTATTTGTTTTTTATTTTAATCCTAAAATTTGTTTTTACATAAAGTAATTTGGTATTATAATCTTGGTTTACTATTAGTCTTTTACATAAGATTATATTTTTTGTTTTTACATAAACTTAGGAAACTCAAATGGTTATATTCTCGTTGATGATGATGATGATGAAGTTGAGGATGATAGTGAATTTCATATACTAATTGATCTTAAGCTTGATGCGTAATTTTTTTAAATATTTTCACTTTTTATCTATGTATACACACATATATACATATATAAAAAATAAAAATAAAAAACTAGAAACTGTGTTGACTCGCCGGTCGAACCAGTTGACAAATAAATTATGCTAAAGCTATAGAAATTTAATACGATTTTGTAAATTTTGGAATTTGAACAAGGTCTCTTAAATCTCTCTGGTTATATAATAGCTCCGTCCCTGTTAAGATTACCGATATGTCAATAAATTTGTAATACAATATTATTTCAATATGAAATTATCACATCAATTTTTTTACAAAAAGTATGAATTATAAAAATGGAGATTTTTCTCTTTTTACGAATTTTAAGGTTTCTTGGGAATGTTAATTAATTGCACATTGGTTTTCAAGTTGTCAACTTTTAATCTCTTAAAAACAGTTAAGCTTTCACCTTCCTCTATTTCTAAAGGTTTCTTTGGTCATTATTGCACTTTTTTTTTCACAAGACCATATACAATACTACCAAAAGTAAGAAAATATTTAAAATTACCTCTATCATTTATTTTAAAATAACATAAAAACAATCTTAGAAAAGTTATATTAATAAATGGATACGAAAATTAGATAAAAATGACATACGCATACTGCGTCCATCGTATGTGCATCAAATGAAAAACATACGCATTTAGTTTTTGTAGGCATATATTAGATTTTATTTTTAAAGGATCATTTCCGTTCTCCTTGTTACTGATGGAGCCAAAAATTCAGAACCATTTTGCCCTCCTAACATTTTGCAAAAAGAGAAGAATTCGGATAAGAAATATGCAACTTTACAGCTGATGATGGTATTCTTGTTGATAAAGCCATTATTGGTGTTGTGACTCGCACGCGCGGACTTGGTTATTAACCTTGATGCATTACTTACAGGCTGATGCGCCTGTTATCGATGGAGTAAGTGAACCGATGTATAAATAACGCGTTAATTATGATTACGTGTTTTTATGATTGGATGCATTAGATTTAACTGTGCACAACTTTTCAAATGCAGGCTTTACTTTAATTTGTATACAATGGTTAGATGTATGCACTTGGTCTAAACAACTACATTAATAGTTTGAATGTAGCAAACCCCATTAAAAGTATGCAACAGTTCTAACTTATAACACTACAAGAAAACAAGGTATTAGCAGCGACAGGCGTCGCCGCTAATGTCCTCACATATGTCGCTGCTAAAGGTATTAATTAATGCATTTAAATAGTTGCCTTACATTTTTGTGTAAGCATAGTTTTGAATTTATGCACATTACTTTTGAATGCATGCCTTACTTATGATTGTATTCGTATATCTTAATGCATTACCTTTGAATTTATGCATTACTATCGTATATATCACTCTTGAATGTGTCTTAAATTGACATGATTCACCTCAAGCATCCCGTTACACGTTGTTACATCTACTGCACCCAATCACATGTCGATACATCAATGTATGCACATACACACACATTCGTATAGAACCCGCACAATACTGCGGTGACAAATAGTTTCTACCCGTAACATGCCATTTTCATTTATCCCTTTTTCCCATCAACTTTTTGTTGAATTTAAAGCAAATTTTATAAAACAAAAAAAAACTTAATTTATAAAATAAGGATATAAAAAGATTGTCTTGTATTAAAACGTGCGTTGATGTAGGCAGAGGATTGTGTTGGTATGGGAGAGTGTGTTGGTGACAAAGACGAAGCTAGCTTATACTAAGTGATCAAGCAACCCCGCTTAAATCCAAAATTTATTTCATAAATGTGTATAACAATAATATACTACAATATCATGTAATATGTCTCTTATAAAGTATCTGTCTTTTTCTATTAAAGTGCAACTATTTTTCATAAATTACAACTTTAAATGACACCTAATTTGCTAGAGGTCTTAAGTTCTCGATCGTGTGTCAGACTAAGATTGATTACGCTGTATCTCTTTCATACCTAGCTTCTTCTTGTTCTAGTTTTTGTCTTGACTTGACAATTTTCTTTAGAAAATTGAGAGACTTTAAATTACAAATTAACATATTATTGAGGTTCGAATTATGTATATTTGAGTGGGATTTGTGAAAAACAGACAACTCAAATTGCTTATGTTTCATGAAAATTCAAATACTGGAAGACCATAATAAGGTGTCCTCTTACTATTTCCTCCTACTTATCCTTCTACTCACAAGATCAATACAAGTGTCAGAATCAACAGAGGAAGTGAAGAAAGAAAATTAATGGATTCCACATGTCATCTTGTGGTGAATAAGAGAATAAAGTAACAGAAAATAGTATAAGAATATATCATTTTTGAAATCTTAATAAGTATAGTTAAGACCATAAGAAAAAAAATTAAGACCATAAGATGTATAAGATTTAAAGACATAATTTATACACAACAAGTATTTGTAGGTAACAAATGGTATGAGTTTAGAGTTAGACAATAATACTATGGTTAAAGATCATTTTGTATATACTTCAAAAGGTAAATCCTATGATACTAAAAGAGGCAACTTGGTGACTGCTTTTGTTATGGCAAATATGGGTGAGGCTTGACTAGGGTGTGGGTTCCTAAAATTCCACAAATGGGTGGTCCTAGCATGGACCATGTTTTTGGGCTACACACCATTTGCTGGTGGAGATTAATTTGGGTCATGGGAGGTGGGTACTATTTTCTTTAAAGCCTTAAAGGTATATGAATATAATATCTAGATACTTGGATTTTTCTTTAAAATTAGTTCTTGTATAAAACTTTGTCCAATTTAACAAAATATTTTTTAAGAATATAGCATCTCTGTTTAAATAATTTAAAATAAGGGGCAATTTCATATCTGCTTATCTTAAATTGTAAAATATATTATATACCCAAAGCATGTTTTAAGACAATTATATTTTATGCATTAAAAACTTATGCTTTGAATATATAAGATTTTTTGCATCTCTAATTAAATATTTATTCATTTGTATGGAAAGACATGAACACGTGGTTTACAAGGCGCTCTTTACAAATATAGTTGTCGTATTTTATCTCTTTGGTTAGCATGATATGTGGTCATTCTTATGGAAGATTGTTTATATTTGTTACAACTATTTTTGAATAATTAGACAATGTTCATAATCAATATTTACACTTGAAAATCTTTTGTCATCATTTACTAGATTAAATATACATGTGATATACGGGTTGTTTTAAAGAAAAAGATAAATATTTAAAAAAAGATATCAAATAATTATAAAACGTGAAATGCATGATAATTTTAAAAAATGTCGACAAATAGCGTCAACACACAAACTAGTGGTGGATAAATCATCGATCATTATTGTTACAATTAAGGTCCTTATTGTTTAAATTTTTTTTAAATGATTATAAAATATTTTAAATTGATAAAATTATGAATTTGATTAGATATGATATTTTGATATTTTATAAAGGGTAAATATAATATTTGTAAATTAGGGTGAAATATGATATTTTAAAGTTTAAGAAGGGTATATGTGAAATTCCTCTAATAATTTTGATTCAATTTGACAAAGAAAAGTCAAAATTGGAATTTAAAATTTAATTAAATAGATGGTCAAGATTGAATAATTAAATTTATTTATTAAATACAGGGTTAGAATCATCTAATAAATTTGATGTATATTAATCTTTTATTATATTAGAAGATTGCTATTTTTAGAAAATACCTTTTCATTGATGATTTTTGCACTAAAAATAAAAATTTTAACATTAATAGGACAGAGAAATGAAAAATTAGGGTAGAATGATAAGTATTTAACAAAAAAATTAAATCTAATACCAGTCAAACCCAAAACCATGGTAGAATGATTCAAATCAAGGCAGAGAAGAAACTCAATAACCCAATACCAATCAAACATGAATGCCTAAGAAACTTAAACAGAAACCTTTATTAGGATTTAGGTCGAAATTGATCTAGAAGTTGTATGCTTTTGTTCTTTTTTTCTTCTTTTTTTTGCTTAAACCCAAAACTAAAACTAAAAAGTTTGCTTTTTGGTTGACCAAATACGATTTGGGTTTCAGTTTTTGAATGAATTGATTTTCGGATTTTGGTTTTTCATCGGTTTCTTGATTTACTCTTTGGGCTTTGACCCAACAATCAATAAGCATTAAAATTGGCCCAACTAAAGGTAAAGTGTTAACACTTAGTCCAACATAACAATATACTTTGGGGTGTTCACTGATCGGATAAAACCGAATTATCGAACCAAAATTTTTGCATTGGATTATTTGGTAAGGGATATATCGGATTTTTGAATTGGATTGGATCAAAAGCGAATAATTATTATGAATTTCGGTTTGGTTCTGGTTACTATTATCTAAACCGAATAAACTGAATAAACCAAATAAGAATATATATATATATATATATATATATATATATAACACTACTGGAACAAAGTAATCCATATGTGTCATGTCTATATTTATTTATAACTTATTATTTTTAATTATATATTTATGCCAGAGCTACTAGTCCCACTAGTTATTGTAACTTGGACAACTATATTTTAATCTTTAATAGTATATATATCAAATCTAGGTTTTAAAATATCTCGAATATTTAAACATGTATATATGTAAGAATGAAAACCGATCAAACCGAATTGTAATTTGGATGGTTTGATTCGGATCTTAAGATTGTTTGGATGGATCGGATCTTACTTTTTCAAACTGAAATCCAATTGGATTTACTCAATCGGATCGGATTAAACCGATCCATCCGAACGTACACCCCTAAATATACTAGTATAATACCATAAATGCATATTCAAGCAAGTTTCATATATATATATATATATACATACACACACCACAGTGATTCATAGCCGGTTTTCTGGTTATTTGAGTCATTGCGTTCAATGGTTCATGGTCCAACTAGTTCGACCGACTGGTCCAGTCCGATTTTAATAACACTGATGGATAGTGAGGGTAATAATGTTGGCTGCGTGTGGGAGTGATACGATCTTGTTCGATGGTTAATCTCTATACAACTTAGGGACAATTTTATATCTTTTAATTCCAAAAGGAAGTACAATATTTATAGAAGTAGATAGCTACTAACCTACCTATGTGCAAATTCTCATGCACTAAATAATGAAAACGTGCTACTGCTACATTTACCAAGAATCGATATTTAACATAAAATCCAATTGTATCTAAACCAAAATGAAATCGAAATTTAATAAACAAACAATGTTTCAACTTTTTATAGTAACAAGTGAGCAAATTTTTTCACATTTTACACTAAAAATTTTGACTAGAAAATTTTAATTGGTACCATCTTTAACAAATATCAAAAGATCTCATTATGTACGTTGAATTGACGGGTGACTCGTGCCTTGCACCCTAACAATGAGACCCACCCCATGCACCCACATCTTTACGCTGAATTGACGGGTGCCTCGTGCCCTACACCCTAACAATGAGACCCACCCCATGCACCCACAACTAAACGACATGCTATGTAATAACTTATTAAAAATCGATACGATTTTTAAGTTACAAGTATAAAAAAACCTTTAGAATATTATGTGTTCATAAAGATCGTTAAAATTGTTCAAGCTAAAAGAAAATAGTACTTCAACAATTGCACAAAAACAAGTTTCAAATAACACCATTAAATTGGGAGATGTTACATAATACCACCCTTCCTTGTTGCTAAGTAAGAATAATAAAGACATAAAAAACCAGCATGTGTGTAATTGACTAAACCAACCCTTATTCTAATCTTAGTGGAAGGTTGTTTCAAGGTACTTTTAAAACAATCTTAACAAATAATAGAGAGATAAATAATATAAAAAAAAATCAATCAAAAGAAATTAACTGGATATTAGCAGCCTGGCCCTTAAATTATTAATGATTCACAAAGACAACCCATGTGCCTTCCCACCAATTCTTGAATCTCATGAGAAATTTTAACAATATTAAGCTAAACATGATTTAAAATTCTTTAACTTCTTAATTACTCACTAATAACATAAAGAAAATATTTACAATTAATTAATTATATCTGTATTCTTACAGAACAATGGAACATAAATAAAACTATATTAATATTTTCTAAAACCTCTAAGCTTTTGTATATAATCAAATCAATAATTTAGTCATTATCAAATCAACTAAATCATCATCTCAAATTAATTTATTTTTAAATTTACTAAAATATCCCTATCTAAACAAAGAAGAATAAGATTGAAATAATTCCAAATGCTTCTTCCTCTTACCACTTTTTTTAACGACAAACACACACACCCACTAAACCTACTCTTAAATCTACTCTAATGTCCATAACGGGACTTGAACCCACAACCACTAGGGAGGGAGCACCACTTACAAGGTTATCTCCCACAAAACTCATCGAATTTATGCGTCCTTGCTTTCTCCGGTCCACATCTTCTACCTAGGCTTTATTCATCAATGTGATTAAGCATAAGGCCATAAGCTTTCCCCAATCGATGTGATTAAGCAAAAGCTTTCTTCGAGTCCGATCAATGTTTCTTCCGATTGACAGTTTCTATAGAGGCTTTCTCTAATATTTTGTTGGATTAGGATTTCACTTTTACTGAATTTGTTTTTAAATGATCTCTTAAGCTTTTCAAATGTTATGATAGAGAAAATAATAACACTTGTTGGTAAATATGTAGTGAATTATAATGAGAAAAAATGTGATATCTGAAGCATATATGAGGATCCCTTATTTGCAGTTGGAGACTTTCTAGAATGTATGACCGCATTTCCATGGGTGAGGATCCAAGGATCTAGATCAACCAATAGGGGTCTGAAACATGTCTCTCATTAGTGGGTCATGACAGGGCTGGTGTAAGGAATGACACTGAACTGATGTCATTAAATGTTGTACATGTTGAGATCTCAAGACTCTCGGCTTTTTAGTACTTTATGTTTATGTTTAGAAGCATGTTTGAGATAGTCGTATATATCGTTAAATTCATCCAATCTATATGATAAGTGCACACTAGATTTAGGAGACGGTCTAGCACGGGCACGTTGTTTAGCACATGACTCGTTAACCCTGTCGGCAAGGCTAAGATCACCTTACCTTTGGTGATAAGCAGAGGCTTCTATTGTAGTGTTTGATGCATAGATCATTCATTTTAATGGGATATTTTAGCCATGAAGGCGAGGTGAGACTTCTCCTTCTATTTGGACCATGTCTTGCCTTTAAGCAAGAGGTTTCAACTCTAGTAGAGGCACTTGTCATGTCTCCTCGTGCTAAATATGCGAATATGTTAATGGTGCAACACGCAATTCCTGCAAATGTCAAGTCCTCACAAGTGTTTGTTTGCATAGTAACGATAAAGGTTTGCTATTTCGGTTATGCTTTGACTTGAAAGATCTTAACCCTTCTCTCTTCTGTAATAGAGATTGTGAATCATCAGAAGACCTTATATTCAGAAGACAATACTTTCTAATATTTAAATGATTTAATAATGAATAAGTTAACGATTTAGATATATACCATAATCTGAAAGTTTGAAAGAATATTGATGTAGTTTTACATTTTATAAACATATAAATTTAATTAAGAAGTTTTACTTGGAAAATAAATGAAATTCTCCAAATCTTCAAATATGCCCGAAATAACAAAAGGAAAAGCTTAACTTTCTTAAAGTATCCAACTGGACCAACCAATAATTGACAACCAAAATGATCATGACCCACAAACCCTAATTTAAATATTTAATAATCACAAACAATCAAACATGATACTTGCGACTTTAATTTGTATTGATCCTTTGATTAGATTCTTGTTACACAAAGAATACTTAGTGAGGTGACACCATGTGCCTAAATTATTAAAACTAGACTAGATGAGGAATAATAATAACAATTATAATAAATCATCCCCACCATTATCAAAGAATTCCATCAATATCTGGTTTCAATTTGGTCAAAGTTCAAATCTTGTCTTTTGACCCAGTCAACATTCTTTATACCCTTTAATACTACTTACTGCATTGCAACATGACCACTTCTAAAAACTTGCATATGCAGACATATTTATGGTCTAAAACAGACAAAAAGAGGCAGAATTTCTTTCATAGTATTTAAGAACATGATATATATGATGTTAAACTTAAGTTTTTGTACATGGAAAATCACTTGATTGGCACAACTCTACAAAAATTTGACCCTTTTTTAAACTACTAATGCTTAGCAACAAAATGAATACACAATAAATTAACTTCTTACCATCTTCGTCAACTTAAATTCTGCAATAAACGATCATCTATGACGGTCAAAAGCATTAATGGTTGCCCTACAAAATGTGACTGAAGTTGAAGTCACTTTTTAGATCGTCTACCACTGAAGGTTTCGCTTTTCGACTTTGACCCGCTTCCATGACCCGAATCGTCAAAATCTCTTGACTTTAAGTTGGTCAAAATCCGGTCCCTAAGACCTTTGACCGAAGTGTATCTCTGCAAATCATCTCCATGGCTTCTTCTTGGAGTTTGCTTCTCAAGTTCAACAAAAGTATCTTGAATCCCCCATTCATTTCCATCTGAAATGTTTCTTTGGATTGAAGAAGTACTTCTTCTTGATGCTTTCCTATTGACCGAATTCCTCCATTTTAATTCATCATCAACCGAATCTTTATGGAAATTATGAGCATGAGTCCATTTAAAACTCTTGTTATTACTATCCATGTTAAGTTCAATGGAATGAAGATCACTCTCCCCTGAATCTTCTTCATTCTCAACTTCACCGTCACCATTTTCTTCGTTCAAACGGGTCGCACCAAGATTACTTCTATTGAAAAACGTCATTAAATCTTCATCTTTTCGTCCTTTTTTCTTACCTGCTACCTTATTTCCAAGAAAGGCTTCAAGTTGACTCCTTAATTTGTCAACAAGAGCATTTTTCTCTTCAAATTGATGCTTAGCTTCTGCCAATTTCATCTGAACTCTTTCTTCTCTTAGTTTATCAGCAAGCTGAAGCATTTCTCTTTCTTTTTCAACCTCTTCATGAACTTTAACCGATTCCCGTTTCAATTCTTCTGCTTCAGCCCGATCTTCACCAATGTCAATGGCTAATTCATCACAAACTTGCTCCATAATCTCCCGTGCCCTTTTCTCACTCTCAAGTTCTTTTAACGCTTTAGTGAATGAAGCTTTAGTTTCTGCTAACTCTTGCCCAAGTTTCTTATTTAAGCTCTCAGATCTTCGTCTCAACTTTTTCTCAACCTCCAATTCACCAGCAACGGATTCAATGGCAGCCTCAATTGCCCGTCTTTCTTTACTTTTCCACAATGCTTTCTCTTCAGCAAAGCACTTTAGTAGGTAGTTCATTTCAGAATGGTCAACACGTTGGTCTTTGATGATGTGGTTGACATGAAGGCGGGCCCGTTCTAGCTCAGTATGTAAGGCTGATATAAGTGACATGCTCGATGATGGAAGATTATCATGAGCCCACATTCGGTGAATAATCTTTAAAAGTTCTTTGGATGTTGTTAAAGCATTACTGACTTCTTTCAAACGTGGCTTGACACCGTTTACAGAACCATTAGGAGTCTGAGCTCGAGATCTTGTTTCAATCTGCAATATCAAGTTACAAATTACATTCAAGTTTCTATATTCTTCAAGAAACGCAAAACCCGAATGATAAATAAAGTTATTACCTCCATTAAACTGGCATTGCTAATAGAATCAAAGACTTCAACATTGTTGTCCTCAAGCCTGGGCCTCTGAGAGCTTGAAATCCTACGATGAGATCCTGTTCCAGATCGATCCATTCTCTACAAAACAATGGTAAACAACATTTTTTTTTCTTTTGAACAGCAAGAGGATTTATATATAAAAATAAACTAGCAAGTTGCTAGAAGCCAAGTACAGACATCAAAAGATTACAGACACAATACTAAGATTTTCTCCTAGAGGATTTACACACCAGTGGTAAACAACATATGACCATAAACAGCAAAAGGATCAAACCGAATCTATCTACATATAAACACAAAATCTACTGAATTCAAATGCAAAATGTTCAATGATCACATGATCAAGCATCATAATTTCTTTAAAAAAACGAAAGTTTGAGTTTTTATTGTTCTTAAACTAATTGCAATCCATGTATGTCTTAAAATTAAGATGAAAATGACTCCTGACCCGCAATTTTAATAGCATTTTCTTGGAATATTGATAATGTATTATACTAGATTGCTTACTGACTTGAAAGTGACAACAAAATTGATAATAATAACTAACTTCAATCGCTATAACGTTGCTCTGAAAATGATAGTTTCGCATAATCATTTGAGTTTGAACGATCAGCAACAAGAAATTAAGCTAGAAAAATATTCAGATTTTTGTATCGAATTAGGGTTTTTTTTAAAACTAACCTCTGAAGCCGGACTATGAGATGGATCAGACAAATGTGGAGGAAGTGAACCGGGTGTATGAACTGGTCGGTTCGATTTCTGTCTAACCCTCATCGTCTCCTTTTCCTTTTTTCTCCTTGTTGTCTCCAAATTCTGTGGCGACGGCATCTCATTCATCTCCCACAGTGTCGCCGCCAGCTTCCTGGCTGAAACCGGCCTCGACCTCCCTCCGCCGCCGTCGTAATTAGGGGAGTCCATACCACCACCAACACCAAGCTTGGATTTTGACGACGGCGTCATCCTCCACGACGGCGCCGGAGTACTGGATCTGGACCCACCTCCCACGCGGGTCTTCCCCACCATAATTGCCCGTTTAAATCGGTAATTATGCACCTTAGACGACGAAGAAGGTGATGAAGAACAGCCTCGTTTCCGGATCTTGCCGTAACCCGGGATCAAGCCGTCCACGACCCGATTACTCTGCCTCGGCATTACACAGTTTTCCTACAAAACGCTATGAATTTCTCAGACGAAATTGGGTGTTGTTAAGATCGACTCATGGGTGAGTTGATTTCGAAATTACAGAGGAATTGAGATCAGAAAGTTTCTTGAAATTAGGGAAAGGGGGAATGAGGAAGTCTTTTGTTTTCTGGCGTAGAAGAGAAGAGAAGGTATGTTGATGATGATGGATGTATTTATCAGAGAGAGAGAGAGAGAGAGAGAGAGAGAGAGGGTGTCTTAATGAAGTAAAAGAAGAAGTAATGTCTGTAATGAGTTATGAGGAGCACGCAGAGAAATCAGAACACTGTGGAATGAATCAGTACAAATCGGATGGATGAGGTGGAAAGAAGAGAGATGAATGGGGGGGCTGCATGTGATGTTAGGATTAAAGATGGCATTCACATGTTAGCCACGAGTTTTCAAAGGATACTAATTTGGTGTAAATTTTAAAATGTTAAGGATAATAACAAACTGTTGGTTTCACTAGTTGACCAGCACTACAACCATTATGCTTTGCCATTGCTATTTAGAAGAGCTTGCTAGGCTATTTGATTTGAACGGAGAGACTTATTATTGGAGAATTTCATATATATATCTTTATAAAATTTCTTAATTACATATATATTTTTATAAAAATTAATATTACATTAATATTCTTTTAAACTTTTTAAACTATCAAATATATCCTTTTATTTAATTTAATAGTAATTAAATTATTTACAAATTGAAAAACATGGTCCTTATTTTATTTATAAGTGAAATCTCTGAAATACCCCTTTTCTTCATTTACCCTTCTTCCATCTAGCTTCTTCCTTCTAGCTTCTTCGTTAGTATACCAGATCTTCTGGTTGTGTCTTTTAGGTTTTTGATATTTAACTATGTGCTCCTATTTAGTGTTTGGATATGTGTTTTCTCTAACGTTGTCTCTTCTAAGCTTCATCCAAACAGATTGTTTTTGGTTTTAATTTTTGATCTACAGTTGGTTTAGCTTAAATTGGCTTATAGCTTCTCGAAGAAATATAATTTATAGGTAATGAAGATATTTT
>JAUEJL010114639.1:0-12282 GCA_032274825.1 Drosophyllum lusitanicum | reverse complement strand
GGTATAACACTTATTTTGGGTAGGGTAAAGGAAATAAAAGAGGGAATGATGTGGCGCTGATGTGGCATTATTGGGTAAAGGAAAGGAAAAGGGAGGATATAACACATAACCTAATCTCCTAGATATATGGAGTTCCATATATCTTGCGTAACTAATTAAACTATATATATATAACACCCCTAATCACCTAAATATATGGAACAATCTTAGGTAATTAATTAAATTTTATATTTATATATTTAGCAATACAGGTCAGTAAGTTTTTGAGATTATTTTTACAAGAAAACCAACGCAAGGAATGACGTAATTTTTGTTTATTTCGATTGATAAGATGTATAAAAGAGATTTCGCTCACTCAATCACACTCTATACTCTCGATCTCTCAAGCTCTCACGGTTCACGTCTCACAACTTAATTTAAGTATAATCGTGTTTAAAGCTCGTGACAAAATCTAAAACGGTGAGGGAATCCCAGCAGTGAAAAGTCATCATTTAACTTTGACGGGTATCCCCGGTGAAAATTACCCTTTATGTTTAAATCCCTGCGAATTAGAAAGTGACAATTTTCATAAACGGGGAAGAGGAGACCGATCCCCGACCCGAACCTATCTATGTACTATTCGTATGTATATGGCCTCTTGGTTGTCAACCATGAAAGTTTTATTTTGGCGGCCCATTTGGATAATGAAAATATTTCCTCCTTCCCACTAATATATATGGCGACCCCGCCATTTAAGACGTACGTAAACCAGAACACTTTGGAAATGAGCTTGCAAAAGCTGTATATTAATTAAATTTTAACAAAACAATATCATTATAACATTCATCAAATGGCATTCCCTGAAAACATGATCAGTCTAATATATATAAAAGCAAACAATAAATTCCTGAAAAAGAAAACAATTAACTGCAACCAAAACCTCTTAATTAGCTACATAGCTCTACTACTTGATTCAAAAAGGTGTTAATTAAAACCCATTTGTTATCTTGCAAACGTACAAGCTCCAAATCAGCATCCTTATACATGCAACGATATGACCACGTACACTGGAAAAGTTTCAAATTTTGTCCAAATAAAATTGTGCTCAACAAATGACGTCCAAGAAGCTAGCTAGGCCACTACGTTAATGCTATTCAATAGTCGAACATACGAGTCCTAAGACTGAACGAACCTACTTCTTAGGCATGCCGACTCTCATGAGAGCCAAATAAGCAACAACCCGATATAATACCAGCATTATAACCAAAGCAACAAAAGAGATCAGTTGCCCATCCAGCCCAATACTTTTAATAGCTGGAAAATCAGCAACTAAACAAGTCTGGTTGTTACCACATTCATAGGTCTGGTCCTGTTCATACTGTGATCCTATCAACAGCTTGTAAGTATATAAACTGATTGATATATATTTGATCCAAGATATGAAAGCAGGAACATGTTGAACATAGTATCCCCCTGCTAATGTGAATGATAACATGAGCACTGACCCAAGAATTGTTGCTGATTTGAGGTCCATGACGAGCGCACCTAGTGCGAGTCCTAGCCCTTGCGAGACCAAGACGCTTAAGAGAAGCGTGAACAACGCATACAAGAAACTTCCCAGCTCGGGTTTTAGCCCAGCCATCCAGTAGGTTATGATGCAAAACAATGTGGGAAGAACTAGTTCCATTGGAAGATCTGCTGTTGTTCTTGACATGAAATAAGATGAGAGTCTGTACATTCCTGAAGATCTTTCTTTCGCAAGCATTTGTCTTTCTTGTGGGAATGTGAAAATTGCTTGAAATAAAGGGAAAAACCCCCAAAATCCAGTGTAGAAGAACAACAATCCTGACTGCAAGTTTATAAGTCAAAAAAAAAAAAAAAAACCTATCAAGATTTGGCACAAGAACTAGTAATTAGATAATGTACCTATTTGAATGTATCATGATAATGATGTTGATTGAAATCATCTCATGTTGTGATCAAACATGACCGGTTAAATATGCTCTTTCACAAAAATGGCCATAAAGTGGATATAATTTAGATTTAAAAGGGTCCAACTTTAATCCATGTTTGACAACTTAATTAATAGGATCTCAATCCTACCAAAAGGGTACCTGATCTTGAATGTGAGCCGTATCGGATTGCCACCAAAGCAAACCACAAAGCAATGCTATTACGACAACCTGCGCAATCTTGAGAACGTCGAAAGACTCATGTCTCCTTTCTTTCAGATCTCTTCTGAGCAAAACCATGAATTGTTGCACCCAACTAGTGCTCCATCTTTCAGACTTATTGCGACCTGAAACATCATTAAGCTGTTCTTCAATTTCTATTGTCTCCGTTATCAGATTCTCAGCTAGGTTCGACTTATAAGCCGAAACCAACAACTGCTTGACTGCATTTTGGTCTTCCTGACTGGATTCATCAGATGAAATCCCTATTCGCAAAAAAAATCACAAAATTATTAGTTAATATGAAAATAGATTATTAATTAATCAACATTAATTCTTTGCAAGTACTTGATTACCATTTGCAAGATCTAGCAAAAAGTCCGAAGGATTCATGGCTACAGATGGTGAAAATCCAATACTGTCAAAATAATCCATAACTTCTGATCCTTTTCCAAAAAACATTGGATTCCCTTCTGATAACAATAACACCTTATGAAACATGTAAAAAAGCCTACTTGAAGGTTGATGAATAGTCATCACAATTGTCCTTCCTCCTCTAGCTAACTCCCATAACGTCGAAACAATTCGTTGAGCAGTTGTTGAATCAAGCCCGGATGTTGGCTCATCCAAGAACAATAAACTAGGGTTTATAAGCATTTCTTGCCCAATACTAACTCTTTTTCTTTCCCCACCCGATATCCCTCTTAATAATGGCCCGCCAATAACGCTATTCTTGCATCTTGTTAACCCGAGTTGGTCGATCACATCTTCGGCTTTTCGCACCTTTTGTTGCTTAGTGAGACTATTAGGCAAGCGGAGTAGAGCAGTAAACACTAGGGTTTCGGTGACTGTTAAGTGAGGGTATAGAACATCATCTTGAGTAACAAAGCCTGTGTTTCGCTTCATTATACTTGAGAATGGTTTGCCGTTGTAGGTGATAGTGCCGCCGAGTTTGCCACCTAGTCGTCCGCCTAGCGCTGTCAAGAGGGTAGTTTTTCCACTTCCAGATGGGCCTAACATAGCCAGCAGTTCACCAGGATACACCGTGCCTGTAATTCCTTTTAATATTTGTCTTTCTATTGGATTATTCTTCTTCTTCTTCTTGAAGCATCCTTGTTTATTGATCTTGATGGTGTAAAAGACTTCTTGAAACTGTTCAATCCCATAATCAAAAAAAGAAAAAAAACACTCAAAGGGTTAATTGGATATCATTATAAATATAGATTAATTTAAATCCGATTGAAGAATGCCTTGCTACAAGTTATGATGAAACCAATAGAAGTTGTGATGGAGTAAAACCCTAATATACGATTGTTTCAAGAAAATCATAAAACCCTAGAATATATATGCGATTTTTATATTTATTCAAGATTCAAGAAAAAGGACAGGCAACCATGCTAGTTCATCAAAAACCCTAAAATTGAAGCTACGCTTTAGTTCTTGCGTTTTTTGTATTCTTAATTAATATTTAGCTCGACAGTATATATTCTTGTTCATGAAATATAACAAGAATCAAGTAATATATACATGAAAAATTAACAAACCTTCAATACGACACTACGATGAACCGATTTGGGAGATGAAGATTGTGCCTCTATATCGCCCATTTGTGCTTCCATTTATCTGTCAATTAATCAATCGTTTTCAATTCAGATAGATTGATCATGAAAATGGATCAGTATCATATATATATATATATATATATGTTCTCTTATTGTATGTATGCATGACTAATCTATATATAAGTTTATATATATGTAGATAAACATACTCTATATATAAACACGTACAAATGAATCTTAATATTTAAATGTGATCGAAACTTGAAAGAAAAGAAAGAGATAGCTAGGTGTGTTACAGTTTCGGCGACGAACACGTGTGGAGCTATCAGCTATATGGGCTCGTTTGAATTCCCCTTTATGTGGGAATCTGGTAGTTTGGCGTTTGAAGGACTTTATTAATTATTTTGAATTTTGAACGAGCATTGTAATAATAAGTAATATGATAGATATGTTAAATTTTTTCTAAAAAAATTATCTTCTAATATTTTAATATTAATAAACTAGATTAAATGTGCGTGTGATACATGAGTTGGTTTAAAAAATAATAAATATTAATCATCAATAAAAAGACATTAAATAACTATAAAACACGAAAAATATAAGAATTTAAAAATAATGAAAGACGGCGTCAACACCGAAACCATTGATAGAAGCTTCGATGTGAGTTAATCATTCTTATTACAATTATAAGAAGATAAATAATTAAAAAAATTATTTATTATACATTAATTTAAAATTTCACATATATAATCATATAACTTCAAAAAGTAAGTTACAATAATAAATAAGATTAGATTAAATTAAAATATAATTAATTTGAACATAATTTATATCATTTGTATTTCGTAATTTTAGTAGGACTACATTTTAAATTATGTATAATAATTTTAAAATATAGATAAGTACACAACTTTGACTTATAAAAGTCAAAATTAAATTTTAATTTCAATATTAATGAACGTTGAGATTTAAATTGATCAAAAAAACGGATAGGATTGTCTAATAAAGATAATTAAAATTAGTCTTTTATATATATTAAAAGATTACTTAATTGGAGCATTTACCAAATATTATCAAACTTTGAATGTTAAATATGGATATTTATAACAGTTCATGTAAAAAGATTATTTGAGATAGCTTTTTCCTTTTACTATGCAGTCTAGTTTTGCTTGGTTAGGAGTCTTTAGGTGATGTTTTTATTAGCTAAGTTAATGAAGTTAGCAAACCTTGATGATAAGAGAGATGCAGACATACCTCTATTCATAGGTAGAGAAACTTAATCCGACTTATGAGTTTTGTTATCACAACAATACTTAATCCGACTTATTAGGGTACAGAGAAGGTAAGAAGTAGATAGAGATACTGCTTCTCGGAAACTTCTGGATGAATTTTAATTGTTGTTATTGTATGCACTTTAAACAATTTGTATAGTCTACATTTTATTATTTAATCTATAATAGATTTTGATTCATTCAATTATCAAATGTTTTTCTATTTTATTATGTTGTGTTTTAGGTTTAGTATTACACATATAATAGTGTTTTTAAGATGTGAATACCTTTGAATCATTGTGTGTTTAAACGTACATTATGTGTTTCAGGTTTCATAAGGCATCCCCTGTGTCCACGCGGGTTTATAAACTAGTTAAGTATATAACATCATAATTACTTAAGAATTTTATAATATTTACAAATAAATTGCTATAGAAAATTTATACAATTTTCACTTAAAAAATTCTTTTATTTTACTCTTAATAAAAAGATATTTTTAAATTAAAAGAAATAGAAAAATGGATGTATAATAAGAATTTGATTGTCAACCTTATTAATTGTTTTCTATACAATCAAAGTGATGACCACTTGATTGTGACCTCTCACTTATCTTTTTGTTGTGAGTTATGCTATTTACCACCTCCATGCTAACCGTTTTTGTTGTGAGTTATGCTATTTACCACCTCCATGCTAACCGTTAGACAGGTTGGATCAAGAGTCAAACATTGGTCAACACATATATAAGATTATCAACAAGTGTTACTTTCATATGATATTCATATACCAATCAAGGTGATAGAATCGCCGACCACCAATAAAAAATGTTCTACGATTTCTTAAAAATAATACAACGCCATTACCACACTCGTGTATAGACCAACAAACTCTTCTTTCGACTGCTACAGAAAAAATCAGCCCTTTATTTGGGAATGGAACAGTTGACTTTAGTCGGGTCAAAAATATATAGTATTAATAACACTAAATAAGATAGCCAATCAAGAACGAAGGTTTTCTACCCAAAGATTTTAATCAACCAATCAATTCCCATGAATTAAGGTTGATTAGTTGAGCTGCCATTTTGGGTTTGAATATTTTTGAAGCTGAACACACCTGCAAGTCCTTTACCCTTGGCTTGCTGTTCAATTTCCTCGAGTTTTTGCTTTAAACATTCCACCTCTTTTGCTAATTCGTCATCTCGTTGCCTCAAAACCTAATTAGCCCACGCAAAGTTACAATTTTTTAGGAAAAAGATAGCTCACAAAGCTCACAACTTAGACCACCATTTTCTCTTCTTTTTTGGAAATTTAGTTATAATATAGATAATAATATACACTAAACAGCTAAAGCAATATAAAGTTCTCATTTGTTAGAGGTGATGGTGATAGACAGAAATAAAAGAAATTACCTCCAGTTCTTGTTTGCGGACTTCCTCCTTTTTAGCTTCTGATCTAGCACTTCTTTGCACCTCGAAAGTTAACGCCAATCCTGCGACCTATTTGGAATTTTCATAAAAAATCAGAACTTCCATTTATAGTTATATATTTTACATAAACCTTTGATATTAGGTTAAGAACAAATCATTGTCTATGATAGTGTTGAATGATGTAGAGATTAGGCCCATGTTGATTGGTCATTTAAGGTATACAGATTCTTAGCAAAACTAAGAATGATATTTGTTATTTAATACTCCATTGTTATTCAATCCTAGTATTCTGCAAATGAAAAATTAATATAAATCTTGTTATTAATATTTTGACTGGCAAGTTTTCTTTGGAGCACTAATTACAAAATATAATGTAGGTAACTACTACTGTGGGCTTCAAGAATCCATGCATGTTTTAGAGTTAACCAATCTGCATGAGAGTCCATAAGACTTTTACTATATATAAAATGATTATTAAAAATTTTAATTCATGTGAAGTAGAATACAATAGTGCTTCTAGCTAGAACAAAACTAACAGATTTACACAGCACCTCTAACAAATTTTGATGCTTGTTTGATTAATCACACTAAACTACCTTACTTTGTGTTTACATTGTTGTTTTCTGTGACTTAATTTGAATATCAGATAATAACATTAAAATTCCCTGTATATCCAAAAAAAATATTGAAGAACTTTATGTTTCCTATCAAACATAAGAAAACACCTCTTGCAACAAGCACTGCAGTGAAGGGTGGTGGAATACCAGCAAGGTTGAGGCTGTGAATCGTAGGGGCACAGGAACTTATTGTACAAAGGGGTTTAATAACAAGAGAATTTGGATCCTAATCAGTAGCATTATTATAAAGCTGACCTTGAACAACCAGGTGTTTTTCCAGGGAGGGATATCAAACAGACCGTCCAATAAAGTCCAAGGCCTTTGCGCAATTAATCAAAACAGCATGAATAGATGTTTTAATTATTTAGCTATTATTTATACAGGTCTGTTTCCTTGTTATGTTAGCTCACCAAGTCTGGTCAGTTTAAATAGACATAGGCAGCAAAGGTGAAGGTATATAGAGTTTATTGGGAGTCATTAGACATTCGATGAGCCTACATCTGAGAACCATAGGAACTATCTTTTGTTCTTCTTTTTCTGGTTCAATATAATCATTCGAATTGATTCATATCACATCTGTGCTTAATTCGAGCCTTATATGTACCTACTTAAACACCAAAATAATTCATAAGTACGGAAGTACCTAGAGTTAGTTGCTTCCTTGTTTCAAACTCGACTTCTAGGGTTAGTTTTTTTGGAAGTTCAACTACGCGAGAAATATCTGCTTAAATTCGAGACTTGTAAGGCTGATAAAAGACAAGGGCTTATAAAAAATGACCAGCCCATTTGTTTCTTCTTTTTTATTTTCAATTACTAGCCAACCCATATATACAAGAAGCATCAAAAGCAGTGCAATGGAGAAACCATGAAGGTTCGCTAGCCATTTTCTTTTTGGACTTCTTTCTCTAGAAAGGATATAAATTAAAGATCAAGATAACAAAAGAAGTTAACCCTAAAGATATCCTTAACTTGAAAGGTTAAAAACCATAAAGATAGAAGATCAAGGGATAAACCATATACATGAAAGTAAAGTACAAAAAGGCCTAAAAAACCACATACATTTACTTTATAAATTAGACTAATACGATTTTGCAAAGGCCAAATGTTATTACTCTTTGCATCAATCTTTACTATAGTTAATAATTATTGGCATCTTTTTCTACTAGTTTATTCCGGCTAAGTGCAACTCTCCTCTGACTAATGGTAAGATGACAAAAATTAAATAACATGAAGTAGATTATAACAAATACAACATACCGAAAATACAAAGAGTTCGCCAATAAGGTCTCCAGCTGCCTGAACGGCTTTCTCTTCATTTAAAGGTCGAATTTCAACATCAGTTGCATGTCCATAAATTCGTCTTTGTATATTTGTTGTTAGCCTATGGTTTGCCTGTTATATTATATAGCACAAAGGGAAAAACATAATTCATAATTGTTCTATTTACATATAAAGATAAAGTATAATGCAACAGAAGACCAAAATTCACAACAATTTACAAAATGTAAACACAGCTATTAATATACAAAATAGGAACTCATTTCATAAGATGAACCAACTGACACTGAAAAGTTAAAAATTAGAAAAATTATAAGGGTGCTGATGGAAATTTGAAAAAATAAAAAAGATAGTTAGTAAGTTGCTATTTAGTTTTAATATCCATATTTCTGCTAGATTTACAACTCTAAAACACTCATGCGACTTGATTAATTTGTGAAGTTGGCGCCCCAACTCAAAGCTGGTGCAATTAAACCTCAAGCAGTACCAAGTTGTAACAATTATAATAAGCAACACTAATTCAAAAGCAAAAATGTCCAATACGTGAGACATATAATGAAATTTTAATAGAGTTAAAAGATTGATTTTGTGTTTCCTAAGTGTGTATTTGAGTCATGGACAAAGTCAAAAGTTGAAGCTTTGACTGATGCATCATCCACGAGTGCATGCGTATGAAGACTCGTTATGTAAACCCTGGGAACCGAACTTCCATTATGGATTGCGCAGCGTTTTAATTCAATAAGTTTTCCCTACGCATATTTACCAGCACTTTAATAGCAAAAGTTTCTAGCGAATGGTTGTACCACTAAATAAGTTACTTCAACAAACTTGGAATTATGCTGTGTTTGTGCGCATGTGTGTGGGTTGTCTAACTAAAATTCATGCTAGACCTTCAAAAGGGATAACATAGGGTCTAAATGCTTGATAATGTGTTTTTTATTGGTTATGCTCATAATAATGTGGCTTATTTATAGACATCCTTAGATTATATTTTTTTCCTTTTTTTTTTTTTGTGAATATAGGGATTTAAAACTTCTCAAAGATGTACTTTTAATTAAAGAGAACTATTGCTTTTTATACTATTAGGTATGCTTATGCTAATTTTCTATTCTCATGCATGCCTTCATCTACTTCATATTCAAATGATAAACTGAATTAACTTAGTTTTGGACAAGAATTTACCACAACCTTTTTAAAGGGAAATTTTTATTTGCATAAGATAAACAAGGTTTTGGACCTATATCAGAAGCATTGTTAAAGAAAAAAATTATGCACTAGCACAGAATTCACACACAAGTACTTGGCCTTTAATATTGAATGTTTAAATCTCTAAACTTTTATGGAAATAAAGAGAGAGTCATTTTTATAAATTTTAGTGACTTTATCATATTAAAGGACTTATTGTTATTTAAGGGTTTAAATAAGCAAAAATGGCTTTTTTGTTAAAAATCCAGGAATACGTTTTAAAGTAAAGGGCTTTAATCATGCAAAAACAAAATCCAGGGACTCATACAATTCAGTGATAGTACATAGTTTCGACCCTTTTTCATTGAAAAAAAAAATGCTAAAAACTATGATTGTATAATAACTTCAATGTGATACTAGTTTCTTGAAAACGTCATTACAAGTGATCTAGATTCTCTGGTGACTAATCAGTAATCACTTGAGACTAGGTTGAGTTTGGCAGAGGGAAGTAAGGCAATTAGATGTAAATGGACTTATAAAAGGAAAATGAGGTCTTGTGGAACTATGGAAAAGTTAAAGGTTAGACTACTTGTTATTTATACACCAAAAAGGTGACTTATTCTTTATACACCAAAATTGTTACAATCAAATCTCTAATTACCTCATTGATATGTGTAATCAAGTTGGTTGCACACCAAAAAAATGTAAAAACTTTTTGAATGGTTATTACTTTCCCTGCCTACTTGCAACACAACTACTCCTGAGAAAGACTCAAACTGAACTAGTTGAAGGGCCCACCTTCCCAGTTACTGAGATAAGGAGCAAACAATCGATTTGATTGATTGATTCACAAATAGAGTTGAACCAAGTAACATTGCAAAGGCATAATGATAGAAAGGTCAGGATATCCCTGCCCTCCGAACCGGAATCTCCACTCATAGCTTTCCTTATATCCTCCCTTGACCACATCATGGGGGAGGAAATTTATTATCGGAACAATCTAATAGTGTTGTAAGACTCAAAAGAATAAGGTGTGGAGAGCCAAAAGTCCTTTTCTAGTTTTATGGTATTAAACAAACACCTTGTGAAAAATTTAGTCAAATAGTGAGATTGTAATATAACAAATCGATTTAATAAGCTAAGCCCATATTGTTTAATGAAAAATAATAATTATATAGAAAATTATTATTAGTAGATATGTTTTGTTACTTAGTAGATATATTATATTATTTAGATAGAGTTTTACTTTAGATACAGATTAGGTATTAGAGTTTTATTAGAATTAAGTTATTGTCTTTTAGGGGAGGTCAAGGGTTCGAGTGATGGTCAGGGGGATGCTTCGGAAACGGCCAAGCCGTCAAGGTAAAACCAATTACACTGCGTACATCTGAGACAAAGGCTCGGCGCCCCCAGAAGGAGCCCTAACCGGGAAAGATTGAGAATCTACCGGTACGCAAATGGCGCAATTCCAAACCTAGGAGGATGGCCGATTGTTCATGGTGGAAGGTCAACTTATAACGATGCAGCAACAATCGGAATCTAAGTTCCATGAGTTGATGAAGGCTATAAAGCATTGGCAGTTCTGACAAGCCATGTGAACAATCCTACTAGCAGTTCAAACTTCAAGAACATAACATCAGGTCTCATGTGAAAAGACATGGGGAAGAATCTTAAGAATACAAAATTAGACCCTAAAGATGTCAGCGATGAAGAAGAAGAGCAGGGGGTTGTCACAGATACAATGAGGAATCAGAGAAGGATGCCAGCACAAGCAGCACTCTAGGAGATGATTGTGAGTCAGGGGGTCTCAAATAGAGGCCAACAAGAGGGAAAGTATATAGTTTAGAGTCATTGGGTGGTAAGTGGTGACTATGGCAGAAGGAAAAAAACATGGTAATACTACTTTTGAGTCCAATATAAGAAAAAAAACAAAGCAAGGTAGGGATGATGGACAGACAATGCGATAAAGAAAACGTCTGCAGCGGTAAAAACTACGGTAAAGGGTGGAACATAGGCAAGGGAGGAACTTCATAGGGTAGGGGATGGCTGTAAACACCCCCCCCCCCTTTTTCCAAAAAATTCTTTTATGTTTTATCTCAATTAATATTTTACTCATATACACACACACACACACACACATATATATACATATAGGGTAAGGTTCGGTACATAACCAGCCTTATATATAGAACCTACAAAACTAGTCTCGGTCTTCAGATTTGGATGATCAATGGTTGAGATTTAAACTGAATATTGCGTAAATCTAATATGCAGTTTATGAACGAATATGAAGTTGACGTAAATCAAATATGCGGTTTAATCTCAACCATTGATCATCCAAATCTAAAGTCTAAGATGGTTTTGTAGGTTCTGTATTTAAGGTTGTTTCTGTATTGATCCTTGTTATATATATAGGGAGAGGTTCCATTGAGAACTGTTTTTTGTACGAGAACTGCTTGTAACACCATTAATGACTCATTAATAGGGGTATTTTGGTCTTTTATATATTTACTCAACCGTGAATTGCGTCCGGGTGAGCCGTCATTAATTTGCGAGCCTTGATTTTCCCAAAAAAATCCCTCGTTAATGCATCATTAATGAGCCGCCAAAATTTCTCAGCCATTGATTAATTTTGATCAAAGGATAAGATTAGTTCTCACAGTTCTCGTACGAAAAACACTTCTCATTTAAACCCTCCCTATATATATATATATATATAGGGGAGGGTTCATTTGAGAACCGTTTTTATTGCGAGAACCGCGAGAACCAATCTTAGCCGTTCATTTTGGATAATGG
>JAUEJL010114628.1:0-12283 GCA_032274825.1 Drosophyllum lusitanicum | reverse complement strand
CACCGCTGGTTAGAGTGTTGATGTCGTACGTCGTCATTTTTTAAATTCTCATTTAATTCGCGTTTTATTATTATTTATTACGTTTTTATTAATGTTTAATATTTATTATCGTTTAAACCAACCCTATATCACACGAGTATTTAGTCTGGTATTAATTATAAAAGACAAATTGCTTGCTTTCTTTAAATTGGAAATGTGTTGAATCGGCATCAAAACATTATATATGCACCGCAATAAATAGATAAAAGTACGTCTTTTAACGGAAAAGGAGGAGATTAACTGCGTTTTTCCCCCCAAAAAGCAGCGGCTTTCAATGGCTTTTAATTAACCGATACCTAACAAGAAGGCCCCCCTCCAACAAGATAATCAATATTTTTCTCTTAGAACATGGAGTTTACCTAGAATGAAGCATCTCATGTTTTAAGCTACATTAACATAATGTATTTCATGCTTCAAATATGCTTAAATCTCGTACTACCGACGTTTCGCATGCTTCAAAGATTTATTTATTTTAAAAAATACACTCTTATTTTCTCTATTTCTCTCTCATCTCTCCCTCCTCTCTCTTTGGCATTCAAATGCCAATTCCGAATGCTTTTGTGCGGTACCGCCCCATGGGGGTGATGTTTGCTTTTGTAACGACATGCCACATTAGCATGCCGATGCCTCAACGAGACCACACCCATTATATTTAGAGAGGTGATATATCATCCTACTTATCATCTTATTTACAAGATCAACACAAGTGTCAAAATCAATAAAGGATATGAGAAAAAAGAATTAGTGAACTCCACATGTCATCTTGTAATTAGTAGAAAGATGAAGTAGGAGGAAAAAGTATTAGAATGTATCATTTTCTTACGGTTTAAATTTCAAATGTTGAACTTATATTTGTAATAAATTTAATGGGTAATAATTAATTGTATTATTTTCATCTTTTCATGGAAAGTGTGCATTCATGATTTCATGGTAACTTTAAATGATAATAAAGCACATAGATCATAAGTAGAACATTTATAAAGAGTAACATTTTAAAAGAAACTAGAAATTATAGAAGGATTTTACGATTCCGATCTTGTTAAGATTAAAACGATTCATAATAAAATCCCGATCTTGACGATATTGCTTATATCTATAAATGATATTTTGTGTTTAGTTAATGTTGCTTAAAATATATGGTAAATTATACGAAAATACAATTAACTTGGTTATTACTGTATACATTAAACTTTTTGTTTTAAAAAATAATACAATCAACTTTCATAATTCTTCCACTATATACAAGTACTTGATATAATGAGAATTATATATGACAAAGTTCATTGATACAATTGTAATGAAAATCCAGACACAGAAAAAAATTATTTATATACAATGAAAGAATTATGAAAATTGATTATATTGTCATTAAGGAAAAAAAAGTTGATTATATATAATAATAACTAAGACAAAGTTTATTATATTTTCATGCAATTTGCCCTAAAATATATATACCCTTAAAAATCATGGTCGACAAAAACCCTATTTTATCTTCTTAACTTACTTGACTAGTAATATATATATATATAGAGAGAGAGAGAGATGAAGAACTGTTTTTTGTACGAGAACTGCGAGAATTATTTGTAACACTATTAATAACTCATTAATAGAGGTATTTTGGTCATTTATATAGTTACGTACCCAACCGTGAATTGCGTTCGGGAGAGCGGTCATTAATTTACGAGGCTTGATTTTCCAAAAATACCACTCATTAATACTGTATATTATTATCATTTTCATCTAGAAAAATTATCATTTTCAACTGGAAAATGTTATCATTTTCAGTTAGACGAGACATAAAGGCCAATAAAAATGACGGCTCATTTGAGAACTGTTTTTATTGCGAGTACCGTGAAAACCAATCTTGCCCCTTCATTAAAATAAATCAATGACCAATAAAAATGACGACTCATTAATGAAGGATATTTAGGGAAAATCAAGGCTCGATCTTTAATAATAATTCACCCGGACGCTATTCACGGTTGGAAATTACATAAAAGATCAAAATACTCATATTAATGAGTATTAATAGATGTTACAAATGATACGCGCGGTACTCGCAATAAAAACGGTTCTCAAATAATTCGGTATATATATAAGTAAGAAAAATGATTCATCCTCCTACTTACCACAAGATGACAAGTGGAGTCCACTAATTCTCTTTTCTCATCTCATCCATTGATTTTGACACTTGTGTTGATCTTGTGAGTAGGAGGATAAGTAGGAGGATATATCATCTCTCTATAAGTAAATCAACTTTGAAGTTTTAAACATTATAACTAACTAACCTACAGTTGCAGAGCTGTAAGTAGTGCTACCACCGGCGACACTCTCCTTTCCCGTAATAGTCGTGGTACTTCTTCCGTCCCCAATGAACGTCAAGTTTGTTTTGCTGCTGGGAATATTAACATTCTCACTATACACCCCTGCTTTTATCTTGATCACGTATCTGCTTCCGCTTCCCGATGGTGCTGCTGCCACCGCCTGCGCCACCGATGTAAAGTCTCCGCTACCATCTATCGCCACCGTCACGTCTGGCGTCACCGCCCCCGACTGCAACAATTTCCTGTCTCCCGCAGACAACCACTTCGGCCACGTCACCTTCTCTTTATCAGAGATTATTTTCTCCTTGAATCATTTATTATCGTTAGGAACCAATACATTAATAGGGCTAGTTAAAAATTAATAAAGGGTTAATGATGGTTTAAACCTCTAAGTACACTTTCTTGTGGTTTAAACCTTGAAGTTTTAATTTCCGAATAGTTTAAACCTTAAAGTTACGTATAAAACTGATTAAAACCTTAAAATTTACGCTTTATTTTGATTTAAATCTTTAAGTTTTTTTCAAATAGTTGAACCCTCAATGTTTTGTTAAAAACCTAGTGTAATCACATAAGTTTTGTTTGATTTTTCAGTAAATTTACATGTATTACATATCAATTCAAAAGAGTAAAATAAAAAACAAACGAAACTCAAAGGGTTGAACCATCTTTTAATGATACCAAAAGGGTTAAGTCATTGGAAAAAAACTTTAAAGTTTAAACCAAAATAAAGTGAAAACTTTGAGGTTTAAATCATTATTAACTCGATAATAAAGGTTAATCGTAATATATCGGTTAATACTGTTAATCTATCCAAGTACCTTGGGCATATGTGTGTCTGTCATGTTCTTTATTATGGCTAACACATTGCTACACATCTTCTCACCGTGATCCTGACCTTTAATAATCGATTTACGTAGCAATTTGCATGTTGCATCGTGCGAGAAGCCGTCTAAGCAGGTTTCCTTGTTGGTGATGGTTGTGCTCATGAGTGTTTTGAGGTCGTCCGCATGTTGGGCAAGTGATTTCTTGGTTGAGTACGCCCTGAGGTCTCGAATCATGACATCAAGTCTTTGCAGGATCCCATCTCCGAGCTGCAAACAATCACTGAGGGCGATCTTGGCACGTTTAGTGAGATTGGTAGTGGTGGTGGTGAGGTTGTTTATGATGTGGATGTTGGTTTGAATGGTGTCCTTTGTTTTATTGATGGTGTGTTCGATTACGTCCTTTTGAGTTGCGAGATTTTGGGCAGTGGAAAGTGTTTTGAAGCATGTGTTCGGGTATAAGGTGGTGGCGCACGACGATTTGATAAGAGATGAAGATGGGTCGATGGCATGTGGAGTTTCGTAGACAAAGGAAATGGAAGTTTGTAGTTGCAAGCCAAAGAGGATTAAAAGAAGTGATGTGTTGATAGTGTACATCTTGTAAACAAGGTGCTTGATTGCGATATTATGGATCATTTGTGGGTGACCAATGAAAGCCCTAGCTACTTATATATAATACAAGATGATACATACAAAGTACAACAAATGACCAATTTCAAACATCTTTATAGTGACATTATTATCGTACTCAATTTGTCATGTTTGTCATGTTATACCGACAACTTTTATTGTCATGTGCACAATACTTGTATTCGATATTATGATGTTGGAAAGTTTTATTTTCTCTTTATAAATATGTTTACTTAGTATTTCTATTCACTAAATGCACGTGACACTACAAAAAAAATGACTTTTTGAGGCGACAGATTGTCGCCTCAAAAGGCCTAATTGTCGCCACAAAAAGTCTTTAGAGGCGACATGTCGCCTTAAATAGTCCGCTGCAAAAACCCGTGGCAAAAACTTATTTGCGGCAAAAATTTTAACATTTGCGACGACAAATGGCTAACATTGAATAACTCACATGGTCTTTAGCGGCGACCCATGTCGCCGCAAAAAGTTTTCGCCGCAAAAATGATTTTTTCTTGTAGTGTGAAATAGATTAATTCGCTTTCATCATCTTATCTCTTTCTTTTGATACTATTCTTAATGTATTGAGTATTAGAAGTGATTAATTAAGGGGAGGTATGAAAAGGATATATCAGTGTTCTATCATCTTTATGAAACCTAACAAAATTCCATGGGTAACAAATGTAATATTATGTGCCCATACTTCACCATCCGGCAATCAATATTATATGAGAGTTTTTATATCTTTTTACTACATCTTTCTACTTATTCGACTACGTTAGGCAAGTGCTGATTTAATCAATAAGGAGATGAAAAACAAGAAGATATATTGCAATTATCATCATTTGATCCGAAGGATAATTTAGTATAACGAAATAACATCTTCCATATTTATTATAAGTGAATTTATCAATTTAGGAATTATTTAACTTGAAAGTATCGATCTGTAATTAAACGACCTATAAGTTTGTCTTTTTAGGACCTACGTACGTCTATTTTCATTATGATATAATACTAGTTGAATAATTCATTTTTGTACGGAAAAACTTTTAAAAACCTTAAACATCTAACGTGTAATTGAGCATAACACAATATAATAAATATATAAACGTTTAATAATCGAATGAATGACTCAAATTGAAGTACAAATATTCGATAATTTGACCAAAATATAATTCCAGTACAATATACTAATCCTAACATCAAACTAAATCCATTTTAAATAACCAAACTTTACTACATTATCAACATGCAAACATGTGAAATAGGATTATGAGAGGATTCAAATTTTTTTTAAAAAAAATATAATTTAGTAACCCTGAGTCTTGAGGATGTATTGAAAACATCTTCAAATATGAACCAACATCGTTAGTCATTACATATATCATCGTATAAGTATTTAAAAAATATAAGAAATTAAAGTAGTTAATTCTTGGGACCAGTCAAATCTTGGTTCTAACCCATTTGCTTATGAATTGGTGAATTTTAGTTTAGTTATTGATTTATTATATATTTACCTATCAAATGGGTCGAATGAAATTTATGGATTATCTAAGTTATACAGTCCAATGGAAATGTGACAAGTATGGCTCATCTGAAAATCTTAAGGATTATTCTAAAATATAATTAAACCATAATTTCTCATTGTTATTACATAAAACCCAAATTATAAATCCTAACGAATACATAAATTATCTTATTAGCTCATAATAATATTGTCTCTAAATTTGAATGTTACACTCATAACCTTATTTTATAAAATACAAAACTCTGGACCGGTTAATCACTTATTAATAATGTTATTAAAACCATCACAGTTTAATCAATATTTTATCATGAAATCCTCGGCATCAAAAAATTAGATCGAGTTTAACATTCTATGATTATGTCAACAAAATAGATAACTAATTTAATGATTCATAAACATAAACTACCTCATAAAAAAGGGATTATACCCCACTAATCAGTTGTAGATTTCTCATATATCTTAAATTAAAAATACCTCAAAGAAAGGGATTACGGATTTAATGATTAATAAATATAAAGATTAACGATAAATATGTTTATTGGTTAGAGTTTTATAAAGAAAATAAGCAAGAAAACACTTATTTAAAAAAGATTAAGTGTCATTATGTTTTTCTTTACAAAAAATCAGAGATGATAACTCACTTTTCTCAATGGTTATGAAATAAACTTGTTTTACTAATAAAAAATAAAAAAATATTATTTTTTTAAATTTTGTGCCAGATTACAGTGAAATTTATATCAAACGATAAAAATGAGACGATCAAAAATATATAATTTACCAATCTATACATTAAAACTTATGAAAGAAAAACTATAAACATATACAATATGTATTGATAATGTGTGTGTGTGTGTATATATATATATATTGAAAAGTTCAATCGAGAATTGTTTTTCGTACGAGAACTGCGAGAACTATTTACAACGCCATTAATTACTCATTAATATGAGTATTTTGGTTACTTATATATTTACCCAACCGAGAATTGAGTCCGGGTGAGCCGTCATTAATTATTTGCGAGGCTTGATTTTCCGAAAATATTGCTTATTAATGCAATTAGTGACTCATTTATGAGTCATTAATGAGCTGTTAAAATTTCTTAGTCATTGATTAATTTTTTAATCAAAGACTAAGATTGGTTCTCGTACGAAAAACAGTTCACATTTGAACCCTCTCATATATATATATATATGATCATATATTATTATTGACTAACCACTATGCGTTGTTATACGCATCGCTAGTTTAAAATTTTAACTACGAGTGTCGCTATCACGTAGCTAAAAAGTCTTTTTAAGCAAATATTTTACTTTTTATTAAAATATAAAAAAATTCAATTTTCTTTTCCTTAAATATGTCAAATTCAATCAATAAAACCTTTAATTGTTAGAACTCTGGGTTTTCGATTGCTTGAATTACCGAGAGTCGTGAAACACTTGTTCGATATTTATCAAAATTCAATTGATCAATAAGTTTATCTCATTACACTTAAATAATATTGGTAATGCAAATTACCAACAATCCTCCCCCTTTTAAGTGTAATCTTGATTAACTTAAAGTAAAATCATAACAACCAAACTGATGCATAAATGAAATATTGTGAGGATTGAATTTCATATTAGTATACTACTCATTCTAAATATTCGAATATCAGGGTGTCGCTAAGGATTGAACCCTTTCTATTCATAGTGAATACATGAAGATAATATACATAACAATTTTCAACTCAAATGTTCTAACTTGACACTATATTTTACTAGCTTGTGTCATATCCTTCAATAAGCATATCAAAGCTAAGTCCCAAACTTCTTGAAGTGGCCAAACTTCTTGAAGTGGCTAAACTTCATGCTTATTTAGGTAGTCCTCTTATTCTTGCATTTGCATATGCAATTTTTCAAAAGAACTATTAAGAAATAAAATTTCAACCTCCTTTACTTGCAGTTCTGAACACATACCTTGGGATGAAGTTAGTGATGCGTTCCAATCTTTAAATTTTAAGCTTTTCACATTGAATTCAACACCTAATAATATATTAGATGGGAATTAGGTATCTTAATATGAAAGATTTTAAATGGACTTCAAACCCATCCCCACAGCCGCCTTGTGCACAAGATCTCTAGCTAACCCTTTGGTTAGATGATCGGCTAAATTTTACTGAGTTCTCACAAACTCTACAGATATCACACCATTCATGATGATATTACGAATCATACTATGTCTAACACCTAAATGTCTAGACTTTCCATTATACACTTGACTATAAGCCTTAGCCAAGGTAGCATCACTATCACACCTGATAGAAATGGTAGTTATCGGTTTGGGCCATAATGGAATTTCATATATCAAATTCCTTAGCCACTCAACTTCTTTACCAGCTGCAGCCAATGCTACAAATTCAGATTCCATAGTTGAGTTTGTAATACAAGTCTGTTTCTTGGATGCCCAAGAAATAGCACCTCCTCCAAGAAGGAAAACCCATCCACTTGTTGAGGAGTGATCCTCCAAATTAGTAATCAAGATGGCATCTGAATAACCTTCTATAACCGAAGGAAATCCACTGCACGTCAAACCATAATTCATGGTTCCTTTAAGTACTTGAATACTCGACTTAACGCCTGCCAATGATGTGAACTAGGATTACTAGTATATCTACTAAGCTTACCTACAACATATGCTATATCAGGCCTAGTGCTTATCATGGCATACATAAGACATCCTATAGCTCTTGAGTATTCAAGCCGAGACACTGGAACTCCTTTATTAGGTAGAAGCTTAAGATTAGGATCTATAGGAGTGCTAACAAGAAAACAACTTCAAAGTTAAATTTCTTCAATATTTTCTCAATATAATGAGATTGAGAAACAGAAATTCCATTGTTTCCTTGTTTGATTCTTATACCAAGAATCACCTCAGCCTCTCCCAGGTCTTTCATATAAAAACTAGATGACAAAAATTTCTTCATTTTATCAACTTGATCTTGGCCAGTACCAAAAATCAACATATCATCTACATATAGACAAATTATAACTCCATTACTAGAAGTATCAAATTTACTATACACACACACTTGTCACCTTGGTTTAGTGCAAAACCATTAGACAAGACCACATCATCAAACTTTTGATGCCATTTTTTTGGTGCTTGTTTCAAACCATACAATGATTTCTTCAACTTGCACACCTTGTCTTCATTTCCAGGCATCACAAACCCTTTAGGTTGTTTCATGTAAATTTCCTGATCTAATTCACCATTCAAGAATGCAGTTTTCACATCCATTTGATGAATTTTAAGATTATGTATAGCTGCAAGAGCTAACAACAATCTAATAGTGGATATCCTAGCAACTGAAGCATAAGTATAAAAAAAGTCAATGCCTTCTTTTTGCCTAAAGCCTTGGATAACCAATCTTGCTTTATACTTATCTATGGTACCATCCATTTTCATCTTTCTTTTAAGGATCCATTTACATCTTAATGCTTTGCAACCAGGAGGCAAATCAGTCAATACCCAGGTATTATTATGCATGATAGAATCATCTTATCTTGGATTGCTTCTTTCCAAAAGGTATCATCCCTAAATGCCATAGCTACATTAAAATTCTTTGGATCCTCCTCGATAATAAAACAGTATTGATGTTGAGACACAGTCTCATTCCTTGTTCCTTCAACTAAATAAAATTGAAAATCAGATCCAAAACACTTAGCTTTTCTAGATCTAGTGCTTCTCCTAGGTTCAGGTATAGAACTTGTACCACCAAGTATATCTTCAGCTTGAGTTGAATTTTTGTTAGGAGATTTTTGAATCATATCCCTTGGTCTAGGTATAGATGTAAATCTCTCTTCATCAAATATAGCATATCTTGACTTTATAACAGTGTTAATAGACACAGAGTCATTAGATTCTATAACATAGAACCTATATGCTTTGGAATGCTCAGCATACCCAATGAAGATACAATTGACACCTTTCTTACCCAAGGTTTTCCTTTTGGGCTCAGTGAGCCTTACAACTGCTCTACAACCCCAAACTTTGAGATAACTCAAATTTGGTACCCTTTTATACCAAATCTCGTAAGGGTATTTTTACTCCTTTTATTTGGAGTTCTATTCAATATATAACAGGCTGTCAACATAGACTCGCTCCAAAACCCATCACTCAGCCTAGAATAAGATAACATGGAATTCACCATTTCCTTCGAAGTTCTATTCTTCCTTTCAGCCACACCATTTTGTTGTGGTGTGTAAGGAGCCGTGGTTTGATGTATTATACCAGTAGATTCGAAATAAACTGGATCATAATACTCACCACCTCTATTAGTACACAAAACTTTTATAGTCATTTTTTTGTAGCTCTACTTCTTGTTTATAAATTTTAAATTTATCCAGAGCTTCATCTGTTGAATGCAACAAATGGACATAGCAATATCTAGATGCATCGTCAATAAAAGTAATTACATACTTTTTATTTCCTAGTGAAGGTGTAGCATGAAAATCACACAAATCGTTATGAATAAGTTCTAATACTTTGCTTTCTCTACTAACATCCTTAAAAGGTTGTTTAGTAATCTTTGTTAACATGCAAGTTTTACAACTTTTATTATGCATGTCAAAACCAGGTATTAAACTCATTTTAGACATATCTTTTAATCTTTTATAATGAATATGACCTAGTCTAGCATGCCATAATTCGGATTTGCTTAAGTTATTAATAGTACTAGATGTCTTCATGCAAATCGAATCATCATAAGAAGGATAATTATGATTCAACCTAATCATACCATTACATACATAACCAAATCCAACAAAAGTACCATGTCTTGACGAGATATACTTGTCACTTTCCAACACTTGTTTGTAGCCACACTTATCAACATAATTTCAGATAAGAGATTCTTTCGAATCCCCAGTACATACAGTACATTGTCTAAACATAAACTTTTTCCAGAAGTGAAATTAAGTAAAACACGCCCTAATCCTTTGATTGGTTCAGTTGCAACATTGCCCATCTTCACAACAAATCCATCTTCAATCGGTTGGTAGTCTTTAAACCAATGAAGATCCTTACAAACATGACTTGTTGCACCAGAATCAACCCACCAAGCAACATCATCATTCTGCACATAAAATGCCTTAGAAATTTAAGAAACATAATTCTGCACATAATTAAAATTTTGTACTAAATCACAATTCTGACCTTGTTGCTTTTTTGGATCCTTAGATCCACTTGGACCAGCATCTTTGTTCACATCCTTGTTTCCTTTACGAACACGACAATCCTTTTTGAAATGACCAGGTTTGCCACACTTCCAACATGCAAGTTTAGACCTTTTGTTGGAGGATTTGACATCTCCACCTTTGTACTTTCTTTTGTTCTTAAACTTGTTGGAGTTCTTTGATCCTTTACCTTCCACCATGCTCACAGAAGAAGAACCAACTTGATTCTTACATTTAGGATTATTGTCAAGTTCTTGAATCAGCAAAAACTCTTCAATCCTAAAGTGGCTTCCAAGTGGAACCAAAGTTAACTCTTCCTTGTCATGTTTCAGAGTATGTTTGAACTATTTCATAAAATTATGTTGTTATGTTTCAGTTTGTCTATAATCATAGCAACCAAGATGGCTTCATCCATCTTCAGATTATGTTGAACAAACTATCCTAAAATCCTTAACAATTCGTGATATTGTTCCATGACAGGGCTGGTATCAACCATCTTGTAATTCATAAAATTACCAACCAGAAACTTCTTACTAGAAGCATCTTCTGCCATGTACTTGGATTCCAATGAATCCCAAAGTTCTTTTGCAGATTCGACATTTTGATAGACATCAAATAAAGAGTCAGTCATACCATTCAAAATGTGACCACGGCATATGTAGTCATCGCTCTCCCACTTCGATCTCCTCCTTGACACTTCTAAGGATTCATCTTCAGAGTATTCGGGTATAGGTGTACTCTGAACATACACCACTTTCAATGTAGTGAGAAGGAAATGCATTTTATTCTGCCATCTACGAAAGTCCTGCCGTTCAAACTTTGCCAATTTATTGAACTTGCTTGTCATGTTCTTCACAAATTCTCCATTCGCCATTTTCATAGAATACTTCAATCTTTGTTAGAAATCTGGGTTTTCGATTGCTTGGATTACTGAGAGTCATGAAACACTTTCGGATTGAAGTATTTCAATGGTACAATCGAAATCACAATCGAATAAAACTCAGTATAGATTTGAACAGAGAATTGAGATTTTGTTATTGTGATCTTTTATGTACCAATTCGTGATGATGACCAATCTCCAGACGAAAAACTGCCATTGGCAATTAGAAAACCACCAATAAACTGTCAAAATCAGCTAGGGCTTGCCACTAGAGATGGCAACGGGGTCGGGGGTATCGGGGATTGCTCTCCCATCCCCATCCTCGTTCCCCACCCCCAGTCCCCATCCCCGCCGGGGAATTGACTTGCATCCTCATCCATGTCCGGTATTGGGGATCCCCGTGGAGAATCGAGTATTTTCTTTATCTACAAAATTGATTTTTCTAAATAGATATACATGAGAATTTTCATACAAAGCTAGAATTACAAATTTAAATTAACCCTTCCAACCGGTTCACATCAAAATGTAACCTGTAAGTATTTTAATAGCTTTGTAACATAGATAATGTTCTTGATAAAAGACATAATATATTCATCAAATCGTTCTATAATACACATAACATTATCAATTAAATAGATGATTTCTCTAATATACATGCCCATGAAAGACGCTTACAATACTTTCATAGATGATTCTGCAAAAACTATATTAGTATGAACTATAAAACGATCATGTATGTTCAAACAAAAAACAATCTTATTGATGTGTATATTAATGTAATAAAATTAAATTAGATACAAATGCATATTTATATGAAAATTTTGACTTTGAAAATTTATATATATATATAT
>JAUEJL010114617.1:0-12283 GCA_032274825.1 Drosophyllum lusitanicum | reverse complement strand
TTCTGACTACGCCAGCTCATCGCGAGATGCTAGGATAGCACTGTTTGAGCATGATTGATGATATGTGATATGTTTATGTTGATTGTATGCTATCTTGTACTCACTAGCTTTTATAGCTAACATATACTCTCTCTCGTATGTGTAGGTGATCCTCAGTGAGCTTGGGAGCCTGTGGGTAGTTAACTTATTTAGGAGGAACACTACTTTTGTTAAACTCTGATATTATGTTTATGTTGTAAACAGATAATGGTCGAACGGTTCAGTATCGGTAACACCAAACTTTGTATGTGGCAATTTTTTGAATGTATAATATTGGCCACATGTCTTTTATTTCCGCTGCGTGTTTAAATGAAATGTACAAATTAGTATTTTAAAAAGAAAAATTTGGTTCTAAAAAGCACGGTGTTACAAGCTGGTATCAGCAAGTGTTATGTTTAGCAAATGATTTTGTTGGTGTATGGATTGGTGTAGGTAGTCAATTTGATACAAATGCTCAATGGTTAAATTGTCAAACACACGTTGACTTGGTGGTGTGTCGTATATGGTACTGGTTTTTATTAGAATTTGTGTGCACAGTCAGCAACATAAAATATTGTCGTATCTAATGTCAAAAGACACTAAAGGGTCATACATTTGAGTGTATATAATTCAAGTAGCTATGGTAATGCAACCCAAAATTGAAAAGTAATTATTGAGGAAATAGTTTCTTAAAGGTTATTACATAATAGATGTTGGTTTTTTAACTTACGGAACTATCAACAAAGATATAACTAAGTATATATATTTATTAGTTTAATAAATATATGTATTGATTAAGTTATTTATTAATTGTTATAATTTATAAAATTCAAAAATCATATAAATGATTTTAAGTTAAATCGTTTGAATTTTCGGATAATATTTGTTAATTTATTTGTTAAAATTGAAATTCTTATATTTTTATATATAAAATCGGCTGTGGCATCTCAAATAAATAAATGAGATAAATAGATATTTAAGGTTCATAATTATGAAGAATGTTCAATATAGTTCATAATTAATTTATAGTCTTAAGGGACTAATTTTAGCATTTGGATCAATGTCATTAATGATCCAGATTAAATTTTAAAAATTTGGGCGGAGTGACATTTTCGTAATCTTTAGTAATTCACATGTGATGCTTTTACAAATCACATGTGATTGTATACTGAATCACATGTGATTAAATATTAAAATTTCAGGACTATGCTTTTTAAATGGACTTTATTAAACAAAACTCGTGATCAAATAGCTACCTTTCACTCAAAAAAAAAAAAAAAAAAGCTACGATTGAACCAATATAAAGTATCTGGACCAGTTTGATGGGAGTGGTTACGCTTCTCTTTTGAGTTTTGACTAATTTGTTGATGGGGGTTGTTATAATTCTTTTTGACCTCGTAATTTCTACAGGAGATTCCTTTTCACTTTTATTTATTTTAGAAAAGATTTAATCAACTTAACCTTTTTACTCATTCTTATTTTCCAACTGTCCATCATTTTAATTTTTTGTAGAATAAAAATACTAAATGTAATTAGAGCTTGCTTAGTATCGGGAGCTCGGCACACAAAATGACAAAAATGTTAGGTTTATGGGGCTTGTTGTTCCCTCAAGCCGGTCAAATTCGCGACTCTTAAACTCACCGCTCCTGTAGCAATGCAGGAGCATGCCACATCGGTGAGGCAAGGGGGATTCATTCTTCTTTATAAGGAGGGTACGTGGATCTTACTACTACCATTTAACGCATTTTAAAGCCATGAGAGACAACTCAAAGCGGATAATATCATTGGCCGGTTCTCTGTTTGCGATCCTACAAAAAACACAGCCCAAATACGTACCGCTGAATCCTTGGCAAAAAGAGGTAGTCATACTGGAGAAGCATATATATTTTTTAACCTACATAAAAACATCCAGTTTACTCGATTTATACACATTCTGGTCCTCTTTATTCTTCACTTTCTAACTCTTTACCTTCAAACATAGCAACTTCAAGAATCTTGACATACAGTGTAAAACCCTGCACTCGCATAGTCTATGAGAAATGTGATATGATTCAAACCCAGGATCAGTGAAGATCGAAGGTTTGCTCTAATTACCAGAACTCTCAGACACGAAAGAGAATTGAAGGTAAGTAGCTTGTATGTATTGATATAATCGGGAATGCACATATATGAGAAGAAAGAATTATGACAAATGATTTCCTACTCAAAACTAACAGCTACTTCCTTATTTGTAGTTAGTTGATAACAACTAACACACTAACTAACTTGTAACTAATCTTTACATCAGTTACAACTTGAAGACTCATAACAAAATGTAAGGAATATAATGTGTTTGTATCATATTACATAAAATGATTTTACAAGACGAATATAATAAGATAACTCTTGATAAACACGATATTCCAACGTCTTCCCAACAAGAAGTTGTATCTGCCACTTTGTTTAAAACACTCTTCAAGAATTGTCTTGCTAAGAAACTCATAACAACCTTCATTGTGATATGGTGTAACATATTGCAAAAGCCTACACCTAATTTTAAAAGACCTACTTGGTTGTAATTTTTAAATATTTTTTTGTTTTAACTATTGTAATTTGAAAATTTAGAATTTTAATGTGAAATTCTTTTATTGGAAATTAAAATAACTGATTATTGTAATTAATGTTTATTTTCAAAAATATTATTTAATTTAAAACATTTAAGAAAAGAGAAGAAGATAGTGGGATGAAGTTGAACAAGAATTTATCTTGGTCAGGTGGGATGAAGGGAGATGAGAGTGGAGAAGTGATGTGCCGGTAACATGAGTACGTGATAAGTGAGATGGAGGGGGAAAAGACGAGAATTTTGAATGCCCTTAAGTGGTTGTTCGGATGGATATATTAAGTAAAACTATATGGATATGGAGCTAAAGCTAAAATGGGTTTTGCACTATCTTTCTATCCCCTCTCCCAACCCTTGTAACTGCCACCCGCCACCTCTGGACACCGGTGAAGACCGCCACCACCATCATCATCGCCCCCTCTTTCAGTTGGACCATGAGTGTAACAAAGCGCAAACAATAGGGATTTTGGGCGTAATAAAAAGGGTTTAAGGATTGAGAGTGCAACAAATGACAAACCAGATAGACCAATTGGGGCTAGCTTGAGGTTATAAAAATAAGAATCTCTAGTAACTGTTTTTCCGGAAAAAAAAGGTATCTCTAGTAATAATGCCATAATCCTTGTACCAAATATACCGATTGTAATATACATTATCGGGTCAAATTACAATTTATACGCAAGCATTTCCTTCTATCTCTTTACAAAACTATCAAACGAAGTATATCAATCACAATTAGCTTTTTGAAAATTAATGAAAACCGCTTATACAAGAATGTAATACTCACATGCAAATTGCAACTCTATCAGGAAATGCATGCAGCCCCATGTAATCTTGCAACTCACACTTAACGGTAGTTAATAAACGTTATGATTTTAACTCATTTATATACAAGTAGGTTGATTTGAGTTACATTGATCTCAATCTCGTCAAATGGGTAAAAATAGTTGAAATGGTGAAATTTTGATCCAAGTGTATTCAAAATGCATACCATCTTCTAAATGATTTCTTAATAAAAAGCTATTATGAGAATGAAGCTTAGAAGGAAGAGATGAAAAGTGCTGGTGGGTCAGTCCCTCACGACCCATTCTATTTTAACTCGGCTAAAAGATACTTGTTTTATTAAACCCTAGTCTATATTCTCTAATAGTTTTAACCTGTTACCCAACTTGCCATTTTCTACCACTCCAATCAAGATTAATGGTCATGTTACTCTAGAAACACAAGTTTGATAGTCATGTTAGAATAAAATTATACTTCCTAAACCAGCCCAAAATAGAACTTGAGATCTCATGGTACAAGCATAACTGTATTTTTAGTCAAATATCATCTATACCTGACAAAGAATACAGTAGGGTATGAAATCTTTACCGCATTCACAGCATAGACTTTCCAAGATACATGGCCACTTTATAGACTGCTGGGGAGTAACTTCATGTCAAACATAACTTCTACTTTGAGTTGACCTCTTCTCAATTTCCCACTTGTTGTCAATGGGAATTTCTTGTTCCATATTATAAATGTTTTAGGAACTTTGAACCTGCAAAGTGCAAACAGATGCACATAAAATTGGAAGATAAAGCAAAACATTAGAGGTGACAACTATGAAGTCGTTGAGTTTGGTTGTGTTTCATCTCTAATAGTTCAATGAGCAAAAGCATTTAAAAGAAAAATTAGCTTAAAAATAAATTGGTGAAACAGGTTGAAAGTTGCCCATAGTGTATGTATTATATATAAATGAATAACCACCTATATCATATTCTTTATTAAATTAGATAACTATTGAAATGAAATAACTTTTGCAAATAATACTTGACTCACCAAGTATAATTACAAATTATAAAATTTTTGGATGAAAGTTGTTTCCGGCAAACCCAACACAAAAATTACTTATTTTAACCTGTTACTCTGTCTAACTCGAAGTTGCTATGACTCGAGGTATTGAACATCCCAGTTATACTGGTTCTTACAAGCTTCCACCTTCTTTGATACATTTATATAACACTTAATTCGATAACAATAATTTAGACAACAATTACCCGGTCAAATTATTTGTTCTACAAAATTGTTGGAGGGTTTCAGTGGATATGCATTGTTCTTTCTCTATATCTGAGTCTGAACTTGAACCTGCCCATGTCCAGTTGTGGTTTAGTTTGATGCAAGCAATCACTATTTCTGTCAGGCGGTTGTCTGGAAGCCCAATGACTGCAATTGCAGAAATTCCAGGATGTTTTAATATGATAGTTTCCACCTACATAAACAGATGACAAGCATTTAAACACAAGTTCTACATAGTAAAACCTGATTATGTCAGATGTGCTGATGTGGTACAATTAAAACTCAATTTCAGACTTGTTATTACAATGCTTACCTCTTCAGGATAAATGTTTTCTCCTCCACTCTTGATACGCCCTTTCATACGTCCAATGAGCCATAAGTTACCATAATCATCTATACTCCCTATATCACCAGTTTCATGCCAGCCTTCATTGCCAAGATTTTCATTCGTTTGAATTTGGTCCCAATATCCAATCATTAGGTGGGGTCCCCTTGTTAATATCTGTCCAACACGAGTTGAATCCTCGGTGCTGATCTTTAATTCCACATGTGGTGCAGGCTTTCCAACACACACACCTTCTTGTTGGTAGACCAAATTTAAGTTTCTGTCAGCATTTGTTTGCTTTGCAGGATCTTTAAGAGTCATAAAAGTTAGAGATGAACCACCCTCTGTCATCCCTTTGAATACCAACAACAACAAACAAACAAACAAAGAGAGCTTAAAGTAAACTGAAACAAAGAAGGAATTGGCTTTACATATGATTTAGAGGAAAATAAATAGAAATACAAACCAACCATAAGCTGTGAAAAGTTTAGCATTAGAGAAAATGTCAGTTGCATCTTTGATTAGCTTGGTTGAAAGGCTGCCACCACCATTCAAGATCTTCTTCACCACGAGTAACTCTTGTCGTGTATCTTTTGTCCTGAAAATCTGATATAAGATCAATATAATAAATAATGATTTTCAGTTATCCTATATGTATTCATGAAAAATACCTGATTAAAGAGATAATGTCAGACATGATTGCAGGAACTGTTATGAAAGAAGTCACATGATACTTTTCAATAGCTTCAAGAGCCAACTTAGCTTCAAATTTGGGCATCAATACATGACATCCTCCCACCATTAGCATTGCTAAAGCCGATGATAGTCCACCGACATGGCCTAGTGGAGCAGTATGCAAATACACCTGCATTTAAACACCAAGAAACATGAAAAAAAGAACCGAGTTACTTCTAAAATTTATTTAAAGTGACATTTTGCACATGAAGTTGAAGGGTAAATAAGTGAATTTGTACGTCATCCTCGCTGTAACCAATAGCAGCAATTTTGGCCAGAGATTGTACAATTAAAGCTGAATGGCTTAACACGACACCCTTTGGCTTCCCAGTAGTCCCTGCTAGCAGAATACATTAACATTGGTCTATGCATGTGATACAGAAAGAAAACCATTATTCCAAAATTAAGTACCTGAAGTGAAGCATATTATTGCAGCACCATTACAATTGAAAGAGTAGTTGAATGATTGGGGTCTTGGAGAAGGCATCCTAAGCATATTGGTAGTTAATACTGTAAAAAAAAGCGATATAATTATTTGTAAGTTTTTTTCTTTATGTTCAACCATTATTGTCAGGTGACATACTGTTGTTTTCTGTAGAGCTGTATCCAGCATAGGTATCCATGAGAACATGCCATCTTAGAGAAGGAACAGAATGAAGTTGGAAAACTGAATGCCAGTTTGTGGTATATTCGTTGTCGGTCACCAACATGATCGGTTTCACGTCTTTCATTGCTAATAGAGCCTCCTTCAAGCTCTAGCATGTAAAATAGGTATTACTTTAGGTAAAATCACAGAAAATAACTATAAATATAAATATATATCAATTTGTTATTGTCATTTTACCCATCGGTAGTTAAGGGTTGCCGCTATCGCCCCAACAAATGTGATGGCCAATAACCACTCCAAATACAGATCACTGAAACAATATAATTATATAATCATTTATTCAACACGTGTTCAACAGCATATCTATGACTGCTAAAAATGCAAAACACCATTGATGCACATTCGTAGAAATTAGAGTTTGTCAATAAACATCTATTCTATATCTACGCGTTCCTCTTGATTTAGGCGTTCTTGCAAATCTTAATATAACTTCTTAAAATTTGGCTATATGTGGTACTTGTTATAGAGTAACTTAATCACTATAACAATCATTAAAAATCAGAAAACATTAGTTATAAGTCAAAATACAGAACTTTCTGAGTATATAATCAAACTAAGAATCAATGTACAAAACTTTTATATTTTATCTTAGGGTAACTGTCCTTTCTGGTAGAGGTTTGTCACTGCCATTTGAACATCTGTTCCTTATTAAAACTCATTTTGCTCATTCGATCGTATATATTAAGAAGAAATGGCTAAACATATTCTTGTGGTGAGTCCAAAATTCCCACATTTTACCTTTGAATATCAAATCACAAATCTGTAACCTTCAAAATCAGTTGTTCCTTGCAAATTACAGTGATATCCATATCAGGATGTCAATATAATTTACGCATTCAAATTCAGAAACCCGTGTTAAAGTTGTATGATCAATTTAACTATTAAAAGAAAGAAAAACAGAGAGAGTTGGAGAAGAATACCTGTTGAAAGCGGAGATGGCTACGACGTCACCGGATTTCAAACCATATTGGATAAGTCCAGAAGAGAGATCCAAAACACGATGAACAAAAAGTCGTCCGGTATTAACTCTGGTGCCGTAGATAGTGACCGGAGAATTTCGTCGGAAAGTTGATAGCCGGGACAAGCACTGGCAAATATGAGCTCCGGTGTAGCATCTGCCCATTATTGAGTTTTCGAATGGAAGGTGTGAGAGCGCCAAATGGATGTGGTGATAGATAAGATGCCATGATCAATTGCGTTATCACAAAAACGATTTCCATCTATTTTCTAGTAAACATTATCATATTTCCAAAAGGGTTCATTCCTTCTCTCTCCTATTCTTTATTATTATTCGGAAAATTATATTTAGTAATATTAAATAAATGTTTCTACTTTATCCTTTAACCTACCGGATACAACTAACTACTCGTCTACGTTATGTATGCGAGTTTTGTAATATGTTCCACTTGATCAAAACGAAGGTTATTATCAGTTTTTTTGCAATGTAATTTCCGAATAGAGGTTTGATAAAAATGCGGCATAAACTTATTGTTAGGAAGACGATGGAATCTCATGTTCATCGATCAAATGGACTGATCGCATAACCTCAATCTTATAAAATCATATATTAATTAGCTAGTATGATGCAAGTATACTACTTATTTCTCCAATGAAAATAGAAGAAAACAACAATGAACTTGAAGAGGATAAACTTGATGAGAAATATACTTGAAAAAATGGTTGAGCTAAAGAGTTAGAATGTAAGAATAAAGAGATGTAGGATGTGTATAAAACAAGTGACATGGATGTGTTGGTAGGCTTAGTTAATGCACTATTTAATGTATATGGGAACAAACTTATAAGGAACAGAAGATATTTTCACCGGTGAAAAAACACACAGCAACTAAGGTGTGTGTTTAAATTTTAAATACCTTATTAAACATAGAAAATATCTTTTTAACTCTCGAAAACTAGAAATAACAAAAATAAAGAAACTTCGCATTTGTAAATTTTGCTAATATGTCGTCTTTTATTCATTATTGATTGAGAAAAACCTACGAATCATTTTATAAGCAACTAGGATGGTGTTTGTTTATTCAGAGATAAAATGACTGATGTATTTTTTTGTCTATTTTCATATCTATAAGAGAAGAAATAGACTAAATGTCTGTTGTATACACCAAGAATGTTGTTTGTTTTTTGAACTTAAGTAGCTGTTGATAGAATGTTATGTTGCAATGTAAATTTTTTTAAATAAACACATAAGGAAATCCATATATTCTGGTACACTTATCAAAACCATCTCAACTTTAAACAACCAGTTTTAAGATTCTTTAATTTTTTTTTAATGATAATTAAGTAAATAGGAACATGAGACAAATGTAAGATATCAACATCATATCAACAAAAATTATAAAAGCCATAATATATGTGTATATTATATATAACCGACATATATTTGTATGTATGTATTAATGTAGGTATGTATATAATTATATATACATATATAGACGTATGTATGAATGTGCATATATATGCATGTATGTGTATATATATGTATGTATGTGTGTATATTTATGTATGTATATGTATATATTTATGTATGTATATGTGTATTTATGTATGTGTGTGACTGTGTATATATAAATGTATGTGTGTTTATAATCGGGTTGACCCGGTGGTTGAATAGTGATCGCTTGTCACACAAGGTCAACTAAATACCCAGATTTTATATTACTAGAATTATGGAGTTAGAACCAAGAACGAAAGTGTGTTACAAATATACACGTGAGAATGTCTGTTTAAAAAAGAGGATAATATACATGCTAGAAATAGATGTAAAATGATCTTCAAAGCTCTTTTCTGATTGTAAAAACAAACATTATTTTTTAAATGTCTGCATGCCCACAAACATCAGAAGAAAACAGACCTGTTTTGAAAAAACAAACACCACCCAAGTGTTATAACTTCCTTTTAATAAAACTCTTTTATAAGCGATCTCTAGACCGACCGACTTCAAGATAGTATCCATTTCAGATTACGACCGGTTCTTTAATATTGTTTAGTGCGATTGGTGTACCATCAGCAACGGATCGACATTCCTATGTGGCTGCTCACTACCGAGAGGGAACACCACCCCCTATGATCGGTATCTAAAATTTGAACATGCATCGGCACTTCAATGTTGAGTAGAGAGAGAGAACCTTTAAACGGTCATTTGACCGTTAAACGCAAAAAAAAAAAATTACTCATATTATATATAGAAGAATGTTCAATATAGTCCAGATTGCATCAATGACATCAATGGTCCTAATTTTATAGTCCAGATTGCATCAAAAAAATTTACTCATATTCATAGATTTAAGGGACTAATTTTAGCCTTTGGATCAATGACATCAATGGTCCACATTGCATTTTAAAATTTTGGGTGGAGTGTCATTTTCGTAATTTACATGTGATGCTTTTACAAATCACATGTGATTATATACTGAATCACCTATGATTAAATATTAATATTTTAGGACTATGTTTTTTACATAGACTTTATTGAACACAACTCATTATATATAAATACCTCATTTTTTAACCATTTTACACCACACTTCTACTCCTCTCTATTTTCCTTACATTTTATAAATCTTCTATATTCTTTACACTTTCTCTCATTCATAAGGAGTCTTCTTCAAACATCCCAAATTCATCTAGATCAAAAAACCGTCAACCAACTCCGTCTTTTAACAAAAGTTCAGTTGCTCAATGTAACATCCCGGTTCCTCGGAGCCAGCGCACCGGTCTCCGAACCCGTAGGCCACCCGGCGATGTTAGGTCAGCAGCCCAATACACCCCAACCCCATCCCTCTGGAATAAATCCCAGAGTAGGTTGTTGGTGAGACTTGAACCCAAGACCTCACCCTTTAATACCACTCTTTCCTGAGTGATATCACCAGTTGAGCTGCGGTGGTGATGAATATTTTTTGTTTTATAATATGTCGTTTTTAATAATGTAATTTCGAACGATTCAGTGTCAATATTGAATAGTTTCATTTCAGCAGTCCGGTTTTTTTTCTATTTCTTTTATTTCCATCAAGTATTTTATTAATTAAAATAAGATAAAAGAAGATATCTATTTATGAAATAAGAAGAAAGAAAATAAGAATAATGTTATAGATAAAATGAATGAAAGGTGAAGAAGTTATCTAAATTGAAATTTAAGAAGTATTATTAAAGTGAAAGAGGAGAGAATTAATTAAGTTTGGTTAAATGTTTTATAGCTAGATGGAGTAGTATGTACGTATAGATTATTTTTTTAATGTATATGCATTATGGTGATGGTGATGGTGATTAATTAAGTTTGTACGTACGTAATTAATTGGCATGCAGGTGTACTATCAATTTGGAATATTCAGCATAATTTATCGGGGGGACGAGATGCCTAAATGGATCACCGACAGAAGTGAGGGACCATCAATATCATTTACCATCCCATCATCTCCTAAGAAACTTCGAGGTTTGAATTTCTGCTTTTTGGATGAGATGTCTTGCGAATCTTCAAATGAGAGGACTCGTCACATGTTGCCGGACATCAGAATTAGAAATATAACAAAAGGCCAAACATGGATTTATACTCATTTTATTTTCCCAAGACACATAGTAAGGTTAGATGGTCCTGGAAAGTGTTTAATATATTTAAGTCATTGGATGTTTGGGATGAATGATCAGATGGAAAGTGGTGACCACATTACAATTATTATAAGCTTGAAAGATGAAATAAGAAAGTGTGGGGTGAGTGTTGTGTATGATGAAGGAAAGATGGAAGAAAAAGGAGGAGATGCGTTGGGTTATTACAAGTCATGGAATCACATCATTGGTGGTGATCTCTCTTCTTTCACAAAAACAACCACCAGAGGATACCTCGTTGAGAGATATATAGGTAGAAGTCAATTCACATAAAATATTTTAGTCTACTAGTTAATGTCACTCTTACATCTTTCACTATGAAGTAAAGATGTATGTTTGTCTCGATCATACTCACGTCACATAACATATTTTTTGTCTATTTTGTTCAACAGAACTCAGGATGTCTTTTGAAAATACCACCGCCGGAAAACACCTCACAAATCTCCTCAACAACCCTGGAATGTTAAGGAATGTTGAAGGTAGATGTCGATTCACATAAAATATTTTAGTCTTAATAGTTAATATCATTCTAACATCTTTCACTAGGAAGTAAAGATGTACGTTTGTCTCATACTCACGTCACATAACATTTTTTTTGTCTATTTTGTTCAACAGAACTCAAGATGTCTTAGAACTCAAGATGTCTTCGGAAAATACCACCACCAGAGAACACCTCCTAAATCTCGTCAGCCCTGAAATTTTAAAGTTTATTGAAGGTAAATGTCGATTCACATAAAATATTTTAGTCTTACTAGTTAATGTCACTCTTACATCTTTCACTAGGAAGTAAAGATGTATGTTTTGTCTCATACTCACATCACTTAACATTCATTTACTCATGACTTTTTTTTGGTCTATTTTGTTCAATAGAACTCGAGATGTCTTCTGAAAATACCACCACCGAAGAAAACCTCCAAAATCTCCTCAGCCCTGAAATGTTAAAGTTTGTTGAAGGTAGATGTCGATTCACATAAAATATTTTAGTCTTACTAGTTAATGTCATTCTAACATCTTTCACTAGGAAGTAAAGATGTATGTTTGTCTCATACTCACGTCACATAACATTCATTTACTCATGACTTTTTTTTGTCTATTTTGTTCAACAGAACTCAAACTCAAGATGTCTTTGGAAAATACCACCATGGAAGAAAACCTCCAAAATCTCCTCAGCTTTGAAATGTTAAAGTATCTTGAAGGTAGATGTCGATTCACATAAAATATTTTAGTCTTACTAGTTAATGTCATTCTAACATCTTTCACTAGGAAG
>JAUEJL010114616.1:0-24498 GCA_032274825.1 Drosophyllum lusitanicum | reverse complement strand
AGCTTTGTTTGTGGAAAGGGAAATTTGACCAATGCTCTGATATTGTGTTTTGAGAAGAGACGAGCCATGTTTTATAAATCTTTTGTAACACAAGTTGACGTTGTATTTTGTAAAGAGTATTTTGTACCTTGTGAATGTTTAATTCAATGGAATTAGAAAATGCTTCCGCAGCGGTTTAAAAAAAATGGCTTGAGATTTACGGTGTTACAATCATTAGCCATGAAAAACAATTTTTAATATCTTAGTACCGCCAGGCCAAGCCTTTTGCCTTTTGCCTTTTGCCTTTTGCCTTTTGGTGAATATGTCATTTTCTATAACAGTTTGTATGTTCCGGTTTGTGGTGGTCTAAAAGATGCCGGTGATATGCTTAATGTCCCAAACATTATTAGTTGTCAAATAGTTAATTCTAACCATAGAAGTGGTGAAATTTGATGAGTACATAGCACATGGTTTATATGTGAAATGTACAAAGTGGGGAATAGAAAACACGAAAGGACGAAATATTTCATAGTACTCTAAATTAAAGTTGTTCACATCGAGTAATTAATAGTTTTGATCTTAAGATTGACATCTTGCGTCCTTGCATACTGTAACACTACTAGAAAATGTGTCAACATTAACGGGATTTTTGCAACAACTTGATATGCGATATTAAGTATTGATTTAGCAATGATTTTTACAACGGAAAATAGCAAATTCAGAGTTTCATTTTTGCAACGACAGTAGCTGCTAAATTCGTTGCAAATTTGGAGGGAATACCCTCACTTTGTGACAGAAACAACTTATGTTAAAAGAATCGTTGCTATTTTTTTCATAAACGATTTAGAAACAATTTAATGATTGTTGTAAATCTATTTTTAAATAACAATGTTCACAAAATGTTATTAAAATTCCGATCTTATCAATTATTTTAAACTTTCAACTCTAAGTTAATCATAATAAGATTAGAACGTTGGAAGATCCCGATTTTAAGCGAATTTATTTTCATTTTCTAAATTATTACTATTCAATAAATGAAAACTTTAGACAATAATTATTGGAGGGAATTATTGGGGGGAAGTTCCCTCTCTTTTTTTTATAATTTTAGTAAAAAATAAAAAGAAATGGGATATTGCTGTTAACTTCGAAATCATTTATTAGGGGTGTTTGAAACCGGATATTTGAAATATCGGATAGTGATTTTTCAGTTTATGAATCCATATAAAAAATTCCGGATATCCGAAATCTCGGATTCGGTTATCGGATATCTGAAATATCCAATATTTAGAATTTTTTTTATATAAATGTTTTTAAAATACAATTACTCAATAACCATATTCTAAATTTTAATCATCAAAAAATAGCACAAATACGTTTCAAAATGAAAGATATATGTATACAAACTATATATGTTAAGAAAATAAAAAATTAAGCAATATAAAGATAAAAATTAAAATTAAAAAATATTGTTCAGATATCGGATATCCAAAATTTCTATAAATGACTATCGGAAATTCCGAATCCGATTCCGAAAATTCGGATATCCGAATTTTCAAATAATTTTGGATCGGATATGGATTATTTTAAACACCCCTAATATTTACACTATCGACAGTCACAAGCTCACGTATAGCTGTTCCTTCCCTTCTCTTCGATAGTTCTATCGAATCACCTCCGCCCGCTCCATGTTGAGTTGGAGACTAATTGCTCCACGTGGAGCACTAATTGTGCGCCTGGAGAAGAATTTTGGCAAATAAAGGAGTTTGTGATTTTCATCCATGTTTCTCGGCAAGAAAAGTGGGTGCACGACGTGGGGATGCAAAAGATAAAGTTTTGAATTAATTTGAAACTTGAAATTTGGATATATATTTATCTCGATTTCTTTGTTGGCCGACTTAATCATATTCTCGGCAGTATTGTATTTAGATTAGGAGTTCTAAAGTTCTCCTATAAATACATGCTTTGTAATTGTAACTCATATGCACCAAAATAAAAAGCAATCTCTAGTTTCGGCCGTGGACGTAGCTTGATCACATCGATCAAGTGAACCACGTAATTCTCGTGTTCTTGTTTTCGTTTTGCTATTTGCTTGTTTGTGTGGTGATATTGTTTGGGTCCATTCCACGTTTCCTTACACTCCACCTGCGAATCACCCTCCCTGTGACTTTCTCCCTTTGATCGGCGCTTGACAGTCTCACCTCCAACCGCTCAACGCCACTCCTCTCCTCACCGCTGCCAGGTTAGGTTAAGTTGATTCAGAAGTGCATTTTGTTCGATTAACTTTTGCCTTTTTCATTTCGTTCGATTAACAGATGCCAGGGTTAATCTGAATTTACTTTGGATTTTGTGTTCTTGATTCTAGTCTTGATTACTAACCAAATCCGAGCTTCGAATCTGTCCCTAATGTAGTCATGATATATATATGTGTGTGTTGGTGCATTATAGTGTTAGTCTTGAATCTACATCTGCATGTCCATAGTGTTTCAATGTTAGTCTAGAACCGACACACACACATGTATGTATGTTTTACTGTTAGTCCTGATTACTTGATTTTGGTCTTGATATATGTTGGTTTTAACTAGTTCAGTGAATTTAGAACTGTTTTTGATAAAATAATTACATAGAGTTGGGGTCAAAACAGATAGCGACGGGTCAGTTTTAGTGACTGGGTAAACCGGCGGTGTCTGAATTTGTATTTTGGAGCGATTATCTTATAGTTACTAACTTATTATTGTCATTTTAGTCTCATTGATTAACTTTTAGTAACAATAAACATCAACTAAATAAAATAGATGATTATTATAAATTTATAATAATTTACGTGTATTTGTGTTTCAAATCGAGCAAAGAGATTACTAGACTATCACTTTCGGTTACTGGATTTATGAAGTTGAAGAGATCTGTAATTTGGTTAATTTACTTCGAACCAAACATTCATTCTGAAATATTTTCTTACGTTTTCATTTCTCTTTAATTGCCCTTCTCATTTCTGCATTTGTAAATCAAGGTATACATGATTGTAATCTTACCTAAACTATCGTTTCTACATCTATGCTCGAATAGGAGGTGGGAAACTGTGCTTACAATTCAGTGGTATTTAGAGAAACATTTTTGAAACATCTTCGGGTTGGGTTGGTGATCGGACAAAACAGCTTCAGTCAAGTTGGGGACAGGTCAAAACAACTTCCGTCCGGTTGAGGACTCGTGAAAACAATTAGTGCTAGTTCTAGAATATTAGAAAGTTTTGGGTTGGATTGGTTATGGGTCAAGTGAAAACTACCCTTTAGATGTATAAGAGAAGAAATGAGGGAAGAAAGGAGGGTTGAGGTGGAACAATTTATGAAATCCTTCAACGACCAACACAACAAATGATCTTGAAGCGTGTAATTTTGTGTTCTCTAACCCATTTTGTATATTATTGTAAGTAAACTTTCCGGTAGCTAACTACGTATTATTTTGTGCATTCGTAACTCTAGCTATCTTACCAATTTTGACGGGTTATCAGTTTGGAACAATTGGTAGACGAATCATGTATTGGTTCATATTTTGCACTTAGATGCAACTTTATATGAAAATGTTCTTTTTAGTATTGACTTTTGAATCATTTGAGCACAAATCTATATAAACTAGTTTTTTGATTTTGAAAAAAAAAACTCATAGCAAGTTAGCAACGACCTTAGCGATCAAATTGCTAGCTTCTTGCTAATGATTTGGAAACAAAACGGAAAGTCGTTGTGGATAGTTTAGGAACAACTTAATTTTTATGCTGATTACTATAAATAGCAATGATTTGCTTTTGTTGTTATATTTGAAGTTGGCAACGAAATTGAAATTCGTTGCTATTTAGCAACGACCTTAGATTTAGTAATGGGCGATATAGCAATGACCACTTTTCGTTGCAAAAGTCGTTGCCAAAGACAATTAGTAATGAATTTATGCCATTAAGCAACAAATTTATGTTGTTGCAGTAGGCACATTTTTTAGTAACTAAATGACTAAATCTCTTTACTCTCTTTCATTATTGAAATTTATGTTGCTAGTTGCTAGCAAATCCGTTATATATTTGAAGTTTAAACATGATAAGATTATTAAATCAATTTATGTTAAAATTAACATGTAAAATCCACTAATTTTTTTCCTTAATTTGTTTTCTATTTTTGTAACGATTTGTTCTTTGATATGTCAGAATTTCTAAAGCAGATTTAATATAAGTTTCATTTTTGATTTTTTTGAACAACACACACATCCACTAAATCTATCCCTAAATTACTTCATTATATACAATGAAACTTGAATTTACAACCTCTTGAAAAGGGATACCACTCCATAACATCAGATATCGCTGGGTTACAAGTTTCATTTTTAATACATAGCGGACGTCGATGAATTGTATTGATGTAGAGAATTCAGTTTCGTTTTTTAAGATCAATTCATCAATGAGTTATTAATTTCATGTATGAATGTTGATATAGTGACAAGGAAGCAATTAGGACTGAACTTCTATTTGGTGTTGCATCAGAGTTGATTTTTGGTTTTGAAAATTTTGAATATGGTTTGACAAAAGGTCATGAATTCGAGTCCCGTCATGGACAATTGGAGTAGATTAGGAGCCATTCAAAAAAAAATCTATCCCATTTTTTGTTCACTATAGATTCAAACCCATAGCCTTAGGTCATGGGTAACAGCAAACATCAATACCGCTATGCTAGAACCCATTCTTGTTTATGACCATCAGGGAAATGAAAATAATGATTACCAATACTGATTTGAATTTAAAGTTAGCCTTAAATACGCCGGTCTATAAATTGCATCTAAATTGTATCAATTAGTAATATCTTCATCCATGAGTTGCATTAAAGCTTAATGTATTTGTTTCCGTCTGATTTACATTCTTTCTCATTCCACCTTTCGTCTTTCCATCTGCATCCATTGGTTGCATCCTCATCGACTATGTTTTCCAAGTAACATACGGAAATTGGTTTTAAATTAAACAGAATTAAAAATCGAATCTAATAGTATAATTTTTTGTTGTAAAAATCAAAAGAGAATGGTGTGTGGCTTTTCATGATGTGTATGGTTCACATATTAACCCCTTTCATTGATAGAATGAGTGCTTGAAGAGTGTTCTTAGCGTTGTGAACAAGTGAACAAGGGTGGTTCGGTTACTAATTATAAAATAATTAATTAATGCAAATTGTTTTAAGCAAAAATTTGTGATTCTCTAGTAACAATGACAAAAGCATGATGTGCACGGACATGTCATAAATTTTATTATTTAAAAAGCCGGACATGTCTAAGTGCAACTATGCCGAAGGGCTGTTTTAGATTGCATTTCGCCTACATTTTCCTGAACCATGTTTCTGAAAAATGTAGTTTAAAGGAAGCAAATCCCTTACTTTTCGCAAACACGATTTTGATCCAAAACTAATGCAATTCCAAAACACTTGTAAGAGGCTGATCGCGGATGTACTGTGTCTAGTTTCTTGCTAGACTTTTTATTGATAAAATTCGTGGTTTTCAAAGACGTACCACATGATACTCACAGCTCACATGTAAAACTAGTAAATAAATGCTTTTGGTCCATGTATTTGGTTGATTTCCATATTACTGATTACATGCAATTCACTGGTGGTTTATTCCTCTTTTGCCATGCCAGTGGTAGGGGCGCCCCAAATCAGTCAACTATATTATCCCGACACGAATATTAATTAAAACCATGGTTCTCTATATATATGAATCAACATTAATTTTTTAGGTAGATGGGTCAACCTCAACTATAGTAGTAAATGCTTATCATAACAAGTAGTACATACCGTAAGCTTCATTGTGAATCTTGAGATTGATAGATGCTTTCTCTCTTGTCATTCAATCCATGGACATAGTAGGGGCACCACATGCATCAATAATCACATATGTTGTTTATATTGGAGAGCGGATTTGTACGCACATAAATTGTCTATACACAATAGTACGTCAATACACGTATATGCAATAAAGCGTATATTTATTTTGTATATATGAACAATATTATTGTGTATGAATCATCAACCTTTATATTTATATCAGATCCTACTTATTCCAAGACCCATCTAGGTTCAATCATGACATAATCATCAATTAATCATAGTAATATTTCTAGAACACTCTTCTGGTTTTTGGTTTTTAATTATTGAGTGTTATAATTTCATACAAAATATTCTTATTTATCTTCGTGGTATTAGTTTATAATCGTTGAATCATATTTCACTATTATAACCAATGTGATGGATACCATTTTTGGGAATGATAGAACTATTTTGAAGGAGTTCTTTATTGAGGAGGATGGTGTGTGTATGAAAAATAATATAGATGTAAACCGGTTCTAAAAGCGTTCTCTATAACTAGATATACAAAAATCGATCCCCATTATAAAACAATGAAAACTAGTTTTTATGTAATAACCTGTCCCTATATCCCTTTTTTATTTAAAAATTCATTTTATCAAATTTAATGGTTTTTATATATGTATAAACCGGTTTCTATTGTTTTACTATAAAAATACAGTTTGCCGCAAAAGGGTTAAACGTGGCAAGAATTGGGTCCGGTCAACATATATTGCCGCCAAAAGTGAACAATTTCGCTGCAAAAATGCTTTTGGCACGAGCTTTTTGTGGCGACTTGTCGCCGCTAAAAAGTATTTGAGGTGACATATTGCCCTTTGGCGGCTACAAGTTACGCTGCAAAAGACCTTTTTTTTTTTTTTGTAGTGTTAGGTTACAAAGCATCAAGCTAGAGATTAAGTTAAAGATGGATGACCACTAAATCAGATCACATGTAAGAAAGAAATGGATAGTGTAGTAAAGGCATTATATATAATGTTGTATCGTCTTGTTGTACGTAGAATAGACTCACGCTACTGCATTAAAAAAGCACTAACGTCAGTAATATGTTGAGACGTTTTAAACTAAAAATCATTTTTAGGTTTAAGTCTGATTAGAGATGAAATAATGGGTATAAGGTTGGTTTTTCCGTCTCCCATAGGAACAAATCGAAAGCCAAAGTGAGTTCATATATAAACAATTAGCCCAATGAACTCGCATATTACTGACGTTAGTGTTATATATTGGATTGATAACAAAACCGCTAAAGCTATCCCGTAAAATAGAACCCATGGGCGGATAGGTTACTCTATATATAAGAAAAATGTAGTTGCCTTGACCACAAGGAATTTCTTTTAACTTAGTGGTAAGCGCCTTAATCCTAACAATTGGTTTCCGGCCGGTACTAAAGATACTCGACTTTTAAAATTAACAAAGTTTAAAACCTAGTTCACTGGCACATATTTGATTAGCGTTAATGGGCCTGTTAAAGGAGTGCTATTGGTTTCCAAAAACATAGTCGTTTGTTAAATTCAGAAATAATGAATCCAAATATCTCACTTGTGCATTTCGGCTCCAATTCGGATATATACCAAGATAGGTGTAGGGGAGGTTTGAGGCTTTTCTAGGCCTGACAATTCAGATCGTGTTCGTGTTAAATGCTTCGTGTCGTGTTCGTGTTGACCCATTTGTGACCCAAAGTTTCGTGTCGTGTTCAGTTCGGGTTACTTTATTCGTGTTCGGTTCGGGTCGTGTTTTCGCGTCGGCCCATTTTTTCAAAGAGAAAATCAAGTTGCTTTTTCAATAAAAAACTTTATTTTCAGGTCGAGTTTCATATCTCTTATTTTCAGAGAAAAAGATACATGTGAACCTTTCTTGTATTAATTTTACTAAACTTTTATATAATGGATGTACCGATGTACATCAGTTTCTTGATCAATCAAAGATATAGTTAATTCAAATAAGGGAATCATAGTCGCGATTGGTCAATAAAAATAATTTTTGAATAGGTGAATATTGGTCACATTGGTTAACTATAGTCATACTTGGTTTAAATATGTCAATGAGGGTCAATATTGGTTCATCATAATCATGCATGGCTCAAATAATTACATCATAGTCAAAGTTGGTAGGTCCAAGTAATGCATAGTTCAAATATGTGAAACACAGTTTATAGAGGTCAATATAGGTCATTCTTGGTCATGTCGATATTAGTCAATCAAGAACGTAGTAAATTCAAATAAGGAAATTATGGTCAAGATTGACCAATATAAGTCATAGTTGGTTTAGGTAGGTAAATAATTTGTTATCATTTGAGTCAAACGCTATTAATACAAGTCAAACATGGTCAACAAAAGTAGCAAAGCGTCATTTAAAGTCAAACGTATTCAACGCGGGTCAAAAAAGATTAGTGGCTAATCACATATCGTAGGGTGTCATTAGACGTTAATATGATTAAGAAAGTTAATCCATATCATATGGTGTCAATGTGTCATTTATATTTAAAAGAGGTTAATACAACTTATAGGTCAACATTGGTCAAACATGTTTATTTTTTTACAAATCATGTATGTGAATCAAGGTAACGCTTGGTTAAAAAAAGTCACAGTTTGTTCATACAAGTCAATCATGATCAACAATAGTCAAATAAGTAACACAAAATCATATTGGGTTAGAATATATTTTGATTCGTTTGAAGAAGCCAATCATAGTTAACACTAGTAAATCAATATAATATTTTATTCAAATAGATAAATTGTGATCATCATTGCGTAAATCATTATTAGACTTGTTTCAATTAGATTAAACAAAATCATATTTGGTTTGAATAAGTTAATAAGGATCAATATCGAGTCAATCATGATTAAATTTTGTTCAAATAAGTTAACAAGACAATGAATTTCATCTTAAAAAGATATATTTTATTAATTATGTATTAAAATATTTAAAAGTATTTCATATATAAAACAAATATATAGGTATTTTTTTTAAATATAAATAGCTATATAATAACTAAAATATAACATATTAAAAAAATAAATTAAATATCAAGTTTTTGTATTAGTACCTGCATAATAATAAAAAAATATATAACAGTTGATATAAAATTTCAATTCGCTCCATCTAATTTCCTATTCCCTTTCAAAATTTCACTTTCCCACATTTTATCTTTTCACTCTCTCTCAAAGTTTCACTTTCCTACATTTTTATTGTCATTTGAGAAAATTTTATTATTATTGTTTAAAAGGAACTAAGAAAATCATTTAAGTTATATGTTTAAATGTTCAATATCGAAGAAAAAAGGAGATTTAAAAAGGCGTTGAAATAACATATATTGTTAAAGTGTGTTCCGTGTAGCAAAAAACGTGTTTAAAAACATGAGGTTCCATTAATGTTTCATTAGTTATTACTTATAATCTGTTGATAGTTTTAAGTTAAATATTTTTTTACATTTATTATAAAAAATTATGTTAAACAGATCACCTATGAGTTATCGTGTTCGTGTTCATGTCGACCAGTTTCGTGTCATCTTCGGGTCAACCCATTCTTGACCCAATTCAGTTTCGTGTCGCGTTTGTGTACGTTAACCTAGGTTGTGTTCGGTTTGGGTTAGGTTTCTACGTACCGTGTCAGGATTTGCCTGCCTTAGCTTGACATCCTAAAAGTAAGCCAAATTGGTTGACTTTCGTTGACTTGACTCCAATATCAAATATATGGTTCCCAACCTATATGTACTCTATTGGAAACAACATATAAAGGATCGAAGAAAAATTAATGGTGTTGCTAAAGGACCATTCACCTACGATCAAGGCGTCATCAGCAAATTAGAGGAGATCGTTATATTAGAACCCTGTCTTTGTTATATATAGTCATATATATTCTTGAGTTAGTTGGGTATTTGTTCATAGTTGAAGGGACTTATGTGTAATTCTCTAATAGTTAGAGGTAGCTAAGTGTTGATGCTTATCTTCTTATAAGTTGTTGTAAGATCTGTACGTTGCAGTTCATAATTTTTCATTCTTCTTGTTCATATACAGTGCTGAGGAAACTCTCTTGATAATAATAAAAGATCTATCGTTCTTATGATCTAATTCTTTCTTGTGTTGTTCTTCAATTTACAACAAGTGGTATCAGAGCCTTGTGCTCACATCTGGGGAAGAAGGAATTAAAAGAAGAATCGTATGCTGTAATCCGAAAAAGGGGGCTTCAACTGAAAGGTACACGGTTCGTGATTTTATCAAGAGATAATCGATAATCAGAGGTAAGATGACTTCCACGAAATTTGATTTAGAGAAATTTGACGGTAAGAACGATTTCGGTCTCTGGAGAGTGAAGATGAGAGCACTACTGGTGCATCAGGGTATTGTAGGGGCACTTGGGGGAGAAGCCAATTTACCAGCAACACTATCAGCAAGGGAAAGGGCAGAGATCATGGATAAGGTTCACAGTGCGATTATCTTGAGTCTTGGTGATCGGGTCCTGCGAGAAGTTGCTAAGGAAACGACAGCGGCTGGAATTTGGGCAAAAATGGAGAGCCTCTACATGACAAAGTCTTTGGCAAATCGATTGTATCTCAAGAAGAGGTTGTATACTTTCCAATTGATACCAGGTAACTCACTGGAAGATCATGTAGATGAGTTTAATAAACTGGTTCTTGATTTGGAAAACATAGATGTTGTTTTAGAAGATGAAGATAAGGCAATTATATTTTTGACTTCACTTCCTCAATCATATGAGCACTTTGTGGATACATTAATGTATGGACGTGAAACTCTTTCCATGGAGGAAGTGCTTGCCGCTTTGAACTCGAAAGAGTTAAAGAAGAGATCAGATCCAAAGGACGAAGCTGGAGAAGGACTTTATGTGAGAGGTCGATCAGAGCATAGAGACTACAAGCACAAAGGTTCGTCGAGATCTAAGTCACGTTATAAGAAGAAGTGCTTCATATGTCATTCAGAGGGACATCTCAAACGCGATTGTCCCGAAAAGAGGAAAAAGAAAGGAGAATATCAGTCAAGAAACAAAGAGGCACAAAAGTCAGATGTTGTATCTGATGGATATGATAGTGCTGAGGTTCTGGCTGTGACAGATAGTGAACTGAAAGAAGAATGGGTGCTAGACTCTGGATGTTCGTACCATATGACTCCTCACAAAGAGATTCTTAAAGATTTTAAAGAATTTAAAGTAGGCACTGTTATGTTAGGAGATGATTGGCAGTGTGAAGTAAGGGGTATGGGTACAGTAACTTTACGTTTATGTGATGGGTCAATTTGTGATCTGAAACAGGTCAGATATGTTCCTAAGTTACGAAGGAACTTGATATCCCTTGGGAATCTAGAAAAGGAGGGATGTACAGTTACCATGAAAGATGGAAAAGTATATGTCATCAAGGGTTCTCGTAATGTATTGCAAGGAACAAGGAAAAGAAGTGATATATACGTGTTAGATGGTTATGTGGAGTCTGACACGACTGCTGTAGGAGAAGACAAACAGCAGGTACATTCTATGATATGGCACCAACGATTAGGCCATATAAGTTGTCAAGGTCTTAAAGAATTAAGCAAGCAGGCGATGTTTGGAAAGATGACAGTCGGTGAGTTTGGGTTCTGTGAACATTGTGTGTTTGGGAAGGCTCATAGGGTGCGTTTTAGTAAAGGAACTCACAATACAGAGGGGGCAATCGACTATGTACACTCTGATCTTTGGGGGCCTGCACAAACAGAATCCTTAGGAGGTGGAAGATATTTCCTATCAATTGTTGATGATTTCTCTAGGAGGGTCTGGATTTATATATTGAAAAGCAAAGATGAGGCTTTTGATAAATTTAATGAATGGAAAGTCCTAGTTGAGAATCAAACAGGAAGGCGTATTAAAAAGATAAGAACAGATAATGGATTGGAGTTCTGTAATCACAAGTTCAACAATTTGTGTAAATCAAGTGGTATTACAAGACATCATACTGTTGTTGGTACTCCCCAACAGAATGGGCTTGCAGAGAGGATGAATAGAACATTGTTGAACAAAGTAAGATGTATGTTATCTGATTCTGGACTTCCAAAGGTATTTTGGGCAGAGGCTGTTACGACTGCATCTTATCTTATAAATCGGTCTCCTTCCACTGCAATAGGGCTTAAAACTCCTATGGAAGTATGGTCAGGGAAGAAGTCAGATTACAACCATCTCAAGATCTTTGGATGTGTTGCATATGCACATACAAATCAAGGAAAATTAGAACCAAGGGCACAAAAATGTGTATTCTTGGGGTACCCTGATGGAGTGAAGGGATATAGGTTGTGGAGGCTGGATGATATACGTCCTAAAGTGATCGTGAGTAGAGATGTAGTTTTTGATGAGATTGTTTTGTACAAGGACACGCTGATGACAAACATGACTGGTACCAACAAAGTGAGTAGTTCTCAGATTGAGGTGGAGCTGGAAAGTAGTGATAAAGGTTGTTCAACTAGTTGTACTCAAGGGTCATCAGAAGTTCAAGACTCGATAAGGAATTATCAACTAGCAAGGGATAGAACAAGGAGAAATATTGTTCCACCAGCTAGATTTCGAGTTGATGATGTAGCAGCTTTTGCATTTGTTGCTGATGAATATGGTGATAGCCGTGAACCTTTGGATTATAATGAAGCAGTGAATTCACCTGATAAGGATAAATGGGTGCAAGCCATGGAAGAAGAAATGAGCTCTTTGTATCAAAATGAGACATGGGAGCTGGTTGAGAAACCTAAAGATCAGAATTTAGTAAGTTGTAAATGGCTGTTCAAGATTAAAGAAGGAGTTCCAGGAGTTCAAGCACCTCGTTATAAGGCTCGACTTGTAGCTAGGGGATTCACACAAAGAGCAGGTATTGATTATAATGATATCTTCTCTCCCGTGGTGAAACATTGTTCAATTCGAATTATATTAGCATTAACTGCTTTTGAAGACCTCGAGTTGGAACAATTAGATGTAAAAACTGCTTTTCTACATGGTAATTTGGAAGAGAAAATTTACATGGAACAACCACAAGGTTTTGAAGTGTCGAATGAATTAAATAAAGTTTGTCTTTTGAAAAGATCACTCTATGGGCTGAAGCAATCTCCCAGAAGATGGTATAAGCGATTTGATACTTATGTAGTTGATCATGGGTTTTCAAGGAGTAGTTACGATACTTGTGTATATTTTAAAGAATATATAACAGGAGAGTATGTGTACCTATTACTCTATGTAGATGACATGCTAGTTGCATGTAAGAGTAAAGAAGAAATTGAAGTGACAAAGTCATTGCTTAAAGCTGAATTTGACATGAAAGAATTGGGCAATGCAAGGAAAATTCTGGGTATGGATATTTACAGAGATAGAGTTAAAACAGTTTTAAAGATTTCTCAAACGGGTTATGTGCAGAAGGTGTTGTCAAACTATTGGATGTCAAACAGTAAGAAGGTACAAACATCCTTAGCTCAACATTTCAAACTGTCAGCCTTAGATTCACCAAAAACTTGTGAGGAAATGGAGTTTATGTCTAACATTCCATACTCAAATGTTGTTGGGAGTTTAATGTATCTAATGGTCTGCACTAGACCCGATATATCATATGCAGTTAGTGTAGTAAGTCGTTATCTTGCTAATCCTGGGAAGATGCATTGGAGTGCGGTAAAATGGATACTCAAATATCTTAATGGGACGGCTAATGTTGGGTTGATATATGGGGCTGATTCTGATCATGGATATGATATAATGGGTTTTTCAGATGCTGATTTCGCTAAAGATTTAGATCGTGGCAGATCTGTTGGGGGCTATGTGTTTAAAGTGTTTGGGTGTGCAGTGAGTTGGAAAGCAGCTCTTCAACATGTAGTAGCATTGTCTACTACAGAATCTGAATATATTGCTTTGACCGAGGCTGTGAAAGAAGCTATGTGGTTGAAAGGATTTATAATAGAACTTGGTATAAAGCTGCATAGTACTTCTGTTTTGTGTGATAATCAAAGTACTTTGCATCTGTCAAAAAATCAAGTTTTTCATGAACGATCAAAGCATATTAATGTGAAGTTACATTTCATAAGGGATGTGGTGGAATCCAAAGTAATTGATCTTGTAAAGGTTGATACAGAGGATAATGCAGCAGATATGTTAACCAAGTCGTTACCAGGTGCAAAGTTTCAGAAGTGTTTGAATATTCTGAAAATTGGTGTGGAGTAACTGCTGTGAACTTACTCAAGAATGGTGGAGATTGTTATATATAGTTATATATATTCTTGAGTTAGTTGGGTATTTGTTCATAGTTGAAGGGACTTATGTGTAATTCTCTAATAGTTAGAGGTAGCTAAGTGTTGATGCTTATCTTCTTATAAGTTGTTGTAAGATCTGTACGTTGCAGTTCATAATTTTTCATTCTTCTTGTTCATATACAGTGCTGAGGAAACTCTCTTGATAATAATAAAAGATCTATCGTTCTTATGATCTAATTCTTTCTTGTGTTGTTCTTCAATTTACAACATACTACTTGGTTTTGTGTATGATTATAGTTTTAGTCGGATTAGATCTTTTAAATATTCTTGATTCTAAAATAGGTCGGAACAGTATAAATAAGTTATTGGTGCATGAAACCCGAACAAATCAAGCGGGGCCAATGCCGGAGATAATGCACTCAATCACTCATTTGTGTACGTACTAGACGAGTGATTTTCGTGTTATCGATCTTTTACTCGAAACTTGTTGCGGTAAAAAGTTATCTGCTTTAATCTTATTTTCTTATTCGATCATTTCCTTATTCTTTAATTTGTTTGTTAAAAGTGTTTGTTGAAATCATAGCAACTAGTTCATGCCCAAGCGTACCAACAACGAGTTGGTAAAGCCATTTGAAGATATAGAACATGAATTAGGTTATAAAATTTAAGTCTAGAAATACAAAAGGTGACGATCACACAACACGCAAGTATGACCTCGTTCCGTAGCAATATACCAATTGATAAGTCTAGGTATCGTCTCGAAAGAAAATGGTAAAGGTAATTCGAATAAATAAACTACTATTGATTAACCTAGCTATCAATTAAATAGTTAAAACCGAGGATTTGGTTAAATAATAACACAAACTGAATAAACAAACGTAACTAAGAAATAAACAAACAATGGATGACAAACGAAGACAAAAGAAACCGACTTGAACGATAATGAAAATTTATTCCACGTAGACTCAAATCCCATGACATGAAACACAATGAAATCAATCTAATTAATTTAATTTGACTTCACCACACTTTATCCTATATTATGTGGTTATTATATAACGCATGTAATTAGGCAAATTCCTTTGCAAGTCATTAACATGATTAACTTAATTAGTCACAATCTACCAATCCAGCCCGACTCTCGTCTAACAAAATCATCCACTCAAGGGAATGAAAAATCCTATCTAGACCTTAATTGATCTCAATTGTTATCCTGAACAATATCCTAAGTTAATTACTCATAACTAACTAGAATGACAATACAAAATACAAAATCGTGTTCATAATCCCGTGAAAAGGAATTGATCAAATCATATAAACATGACCATTTAAGGCCAAAATTTGAAAATTTATTGAATAAACGTAAAATTATAATCAACAAATATTAAAACCAAATATATGAATCATAAATCATATCGGGGTTCAATATAAGTTAAACATGAATTAGCTTTAACCCATAAACAAACTAGAAAACAACAAATACAATAAAAAATAAAGTTTATACATCACTGTAAACCAATGATTGACAAACCCGAGTAAATCCTGTAAAAGTTATGGTCGCTTCAAATAGCAATTTCTTCCTTCTTCTTCTCTCTTGTTTCTTTGGCTCTTGAGACTATCACGTATAGAAAATTAACAGCATGAAAACCTTCGTAGATTGTAACGGCCTGGAATTCAAGTAATTAATTTGTAAGAACTGTATTTATAAGTTGTAACAGTTGGATATTTATTACAAGAGACATTTGGGTGTAAAACATTTACTTGGTTGGATTTTGTCTTTGTTTCATGATGTTTTATAAGATTTGGAAAGGTTGTGGTGGATTTGTGAAAAAGATAAACTTGAGAACATAGGTTTAAAAGTAATTAGAAGCTAATTAAGGTCCAATAGGGAGTTACAAAACCTTTCATTTTGACTAAGAATGTGTGTGTGATTAGTGCATGTGTTTGGGTGTTCTTCTACTGCCGAGAGGAATTTGAGAGAGAGAGAGAGAGAGAGAGAGAGAGATTGAACAATTGTGAAGAATTTTCGCAAGGTTTTGCTACCATTCGATTCCAAGTAAGTTCTCAATCCTTTTAGCAAGATTAATTTCGAATTTAGATGATGAATTTGTGGGATTTTTGGGTTATAACCACCGACTGTGTGTGTCTTTGAGACCGAATGGAAACCTAACAAATTGATTGACCAAATGATGTTAAAAGATGAAATTGATGTTTAGGGTTTGTTAGTTACATATTGATGATGATTTTGGTATAAGAAATTGGAATTTAAACTAAGATTATAGGATGATTGATGATTTAAGAATGATAGAATTGAGTTACAGTGGTTTACGATTAATTTATATGAATCGTGAATCATGGTTTTCGATTTTAAGGTTGATTCGCCAATAAGCTTAAGTCCCTTTCACGGTTTTCGATTCTAAGGTTCACGAATTGTGCCTTGGTTTACGATTATGATTTACGATCCCTGTAGTTTTTGATTAGGTGGTTTTCAATTACCATTCTCGATTAGGTCGTTTTCGATTGACGTTTCCGATTGAGATTTAGAATCCGGGTTTACGATTGCGATTTGCGATCCAAATGGTTTCGATTGATGGTTTTCGACCTAGTTAAGGTTTTCGATTGGTGATTTGCGATTTGTTTGAATCGCAAATCAGTGTGGTTTGCCATTGTGTGTTTTGAGATTCTTTGAATAGCGATTTAGTGATTTACGATAAAAAATTGATTGGAGGGTGTTCTGTTAGCTCGGTTGCTTTTTCACGAGGATTTTTGACAACTGCTTTACTGGACCCGAGGTGATTTGAGTTATGTTCTAAATCCGAGTACGAAGACAAAATTTTACAATTTCTACATGATTTTTGAAGATGTACACGATTGATTGAATTAAACGATTGTTACAATGTATTTAATAATTTACCTAATGATGAAATGTGATTGATTATCATGATGTTTATGATGTGAACTACTTAATTAACTGCATGCAATTATGATGACATGATGACTTGGGGTAGGGGTAGACTTACTCCTAAGATGTAACGATGATACCTAGTAGGTAGATTCTGCCTTCTAGGAGTTGCTTGTAAGGAAACGCAGAATGGACCCAAACAAATAACACCACAAACAGACAAGCAAATAGCAAACGAAAAAGAACACAAGTATTTTACGTGGTTCACTCGATCGGTATGATCAAGCTACGTCCATGGCCGAACTAGAGATTGCTTTTCTTATTAGGTGCTCAAAGGTTACAATTACAGGAGACAAATATTTAAAGAGGAGAAACTAGGGTTAACAACTAAACCCTAAAGGGCCAAACTGCCGCCTAAACAAACCAAAATTGAAGTCGGCCCAACACACAAGACTGCACGTTGTGTGCCACCCTCCCACGCCGAGAGAGCTCGAAGGCTCCACGCCGAGCCACCATGCTCCACGGCGTGGAGCATTATTTCTTGCCAACTCATCATTTTCTTGTTTTAATCCTCCACAACTCAACATTGCTAGCATGACGATGGATAATTTTTGGGTATTTTAGACAACCTTGGCAACACATGGTATTATAGTGCTTAAAGTGGTTGTACACCGGAGTGGTGTTTGACTAATGAAGATGAGGTTAACGTGCATAGCACCACAAGGGTGGAAGGAGGGCCTAACGATGGGGGCATCGGTTGTACTTCCACCTGAATGACTATTGTCGGAGTAGCAAAAGCGGAGGAACCACGGGAGTTTAGGTATGAGAGGGAGTCGTGTCCCATTCGGTACTAGACTTGCCGAGCACTCCTAGCAAACCAATGCCAATGCTGACGGACCTTTGGACTTAGTAGTTGTCGGGCACACATATGGTACCAATGCGGAAGGACCTTGGAACTCTAGTGGTTGCCGAGCATGCATGTGGTGACTTGGGGTAGCGATGGTAAACAATGGATGACGATAGAGCCCATCTAAGAACGATGTTGGTTAATGATGGATAGAGACGAAAGGATGTATAAGATGATAACAATGCTTAACGATGATCACGATGCTTAAAGATGTTTACGATGTATAATGATGTATACAATGATGTTAAATGATGACACTTGACCATGCGGGGATATTATGATATTATGCGGGTGGGTCAAGTTACGGTTGAGATTTACTATTTTAAACCCGTTTCACGATTATTTAAAGTGTGATTTTCTTGTGCTATCGCTGACTCACGAAGCGAAAGCTAACACTTGTTTATTTAAAATGTATATTTTACTCATGCAGGTGGCGTAGGTGTGTTTGCTTGGTGAGCGTGGGCACTGCGGGGTAGCGATACTTTAGCAATTTAAAATTTTATGCCGGCTTGTGATCAACCTTATGAAAGATTGTAGATAAACTTTATTACAATAATTGACTACGGTTAGCGTAGTGGTTTTCTAATAATGTTGTTTTGCTTAACGGTCTTAACTGTTTTGCATTTAATGAGTGATTTATTATTCCGCTACGATGTTTAAAAAAAATAAATTGTGAATTTTCGAAACCACGGCATTACATAGATATATTCGGTATTTTGTTGCTTTATTTATTTATTTCAGCTTTCAAGAAATTTTATCAAACAATCTGAACGTAACCTGTGCGCTACGACGGAAGATAGAAAACAAGGATGCATACCGTAAAATCTGGTGTGTAAATCAAAGACTTGATATAAAACAGATAAAATCTACACAATCAAAGTTTGATATATGAGAATTTTTATTTTGATTATTTGTTGTAATTTCACTCTATTTTTGTTCGGATTCAAGTATATCAAGATTTAGATTTTTCATACCAAGTTTAACATAACATTTAGCGATTAATATTTTTAATCCTTGTAAACAAAGAAAACTTTTTATAAAACTCTTATAAAACCATTTTAATCTTTCATAAAAAACATCAACAATTGAAACTTTAAAATAAAGTTATGCATAATTTTTTTATTAAATAAAGAGGAACTTATAAAATTTAACATCTATAGAAAAACAATTAATGGGGTTACTTCACAAAGCAAAGAAAAATGAAAGGGATTAGTATTTTTAATTACAATAATAAAGGTGTTATATTTGCAAATATGAAAAAGTAGTAAGTGCTATTAAATATATATTTTTAACAAACTCATTCTCTTATCTATATTTAGATATAAATACTAACATAATATGATATTCATCAAGCGAAAATTATTTTTTAGTATTATGGTTTTAAAAAATACATTTTTAAATTACTTATAGTGCGTGAAACTCATCACTACCTCGTAAGGGCATTAAGACCATAGCATGTTACACGAATATAATAAATACCGTATTATGATAAAAGTTATATTGAAATATAGAAAAAAAATATGACGTCACAAATATATAATTATATTGAAACTAAATGGTATTATTTAGATCCTTTTTCCCAAAGCAATCCATGTTTTCCTCAAGAAGAAAAAAAAAGAAAAGCAAGTAGAGAGAATCACACTCTAGCCATTTGCCCTCCACATACATTTTTACCACTAAGCTAAGACATTGTATTTTGGTTTTAGCAGCTTCAAAAAGATATAACAAGTAGTAAAAAAAATATAGCAATTAATAAAAAATTACTGTTCACTTTCTTCCTAGATCTTATATTATATAATAACTAGATTATATGTCCGTGTAATATACGGGGTGGATTAAAAAACGATAAATGTTAAACATTAATAAAAAATATCAAATAATTATAAAACAGGAAAAATGAGAATTAAAAAAATTGACGACAAATGTCATCAACACCAGATTAGTAGTGTAAGCGTCGACGTGAGGTTGAGAGTAGATGTGACGGTTAAAACGTGGTATCATTATACGAAGAGACATGATTGTATTTCTTGTACAAATCATTGATCGTTGGTGTTACAATTAGCGCAATAAAGTCATGTCTTTATTACTAAAAAGAACTTTAAATGATTATAAAATATTTTAAATTGATAAAATTGAGAATTTGGTTAAATATAGTATTTTTAAATGTTATAAAGGGTAAATATGATATTTTTGAATTAGTGTGGACAAATATGATATTTTAATATTTATGAAGAGCATAAATGCAATTCTTCCAATAACTTTAATTCAATTTTGACTAAGAAAAGTCAAAATTAGAAGTCTAATTTTGATTAAATGGATTATTAAGATTGAGTGATTTTATTTATTTTATTAAATTAAGGGTCAAAATCGTCCAATAAATTTGATTTAGATTAGTCTTTTATTTATATTAGAAGAAGATTAATTAATAATTAATCATATTTATTGTTGGAATTGCACAATTAAAACACTAGAAAATGAGATAAACGAAGAACATGCATGCCCATAATCTAATGAACCGGAGTTGCAACAACGACAAGAGGAACCTTCTTACGAAACACTACCCCGGGGCATTCAGACATATCCAAATCCTCTTCTTTCTGTTGGTTTGACAATTTCCAGTCAAACTTGGACAGAAGATTTGCTAACAAGTTCTCATTCATAGCCATTGCAAACGAGATTCCCGGACAAATCCGTCTCCCGGCTCCGAAAGGAATCAACTCGAAATCATGTCCTTTGAAGTCGATACTCGAACCCAAAAACCTCTCTGGTCTAAACTCTTCGGGTTCATCCCAATGTTTTGGGTCCCTCCCAATTGCCCACACGTTGGTCATAACCAAGGTTCCTTTCGCTATACCATACCCCATAAGATTAACGTCTTTTGATGCGATGTTAGGAACTAGCATAGGAAGCGGTGGATGGAGCCGAAGGGTCTCCTTGATTACCGCTTTTAAATAGTTCATTTTTTCTAGATCTTCTTCGGCAATGGTGATTTTATCTTGTAAAACCGCCCTTACCTCATTTTGTGCTTTCTTCATGACACTTGGGTGTTTGAGAAGCTCAGACATCACCCATTCTAGTACGCTAGCTGTCGTGTCGGTCCCGGCTGTGTACGCATCTAGCAAAAGTGCTTTTATGTTTGTCTTGTCGAGTACAATACCGGCACTTTCATCTTTTTGTATCTCGAGCACAATATCAACAAAATTCGCGGCCGTGCCACTACGTTTCTTTTTACGCTCTTCAATTACTCCCTCCACAAATTCGTCAATTTCTCTAGCGATTCTTTCGACTTTACCATCAAAACCGTTGACCCGATCGATCCATGCAAGTTGGGGTATGAATTCGCCAACCGCAAAGGAACCCAATACAACAAGGAAGTCCCTTAAAAGTTGCTTGAACTTCTTTCCATTCTCCCCTTCGCCATATTTTCGCCCTAGCACCACTTGACATGTCACATTGTTCGTGTATCTCACTAACAAGTCGCTTAGATTTAGCACTTTGTTGTTCGATTCGCTAATAGTTTTCAAGAGGAAAGCGGTTTCTTCTTCTCGTATCGAGTTAAAGAACCGAACCCTCTTGGTACTCAGAAGCTGGAGCACCATGATGCTTTTTAACTGTCTCCAATGTTCCCCATAAGGGGCCGCCGAGACAGTTTTAGCATCATAAAGAAGTTTTTTCGCCAATTTAGATATAGGCCGGCTTGCGAAGACGATGTCATGAGTTTTCATGATCTCACGAGCTGCTTCGGATGATGATACAACCAATGTTGGGACGTTGCCGAGGTGAATGAGCATAACCGGGCCGTATCGGATGGCTAACGAACGGAGAAATCGGTGGGGGAGGGTGCCGAGTTGGTGGAAGTTTCCGATGATCGGTAACCGTGGTGGTGATGGTGGTAGGTTTGTCGAGGTTTTCGGGCGGAAGAAGAGCCATTTGATGATGGTAAGAAGGATTAATGATGACCACAAAAATGGACTCCACAAGAATTCCATAGCATTAAGTGGATAAGCTTGAATACAATGATATAACTAATGGTGTTACTATTTATGCAGTGCGCTAGCGTTAAAAGCATGCGTATAAACGGCCTGCGAATAATACTACAATTTGCTTTAACGAGAATGATCGAAAAGAATCTTATATGTTGTATTTTAATCTTAAATTATCTATTTATATGATTTTCTTATAATCTAAGCCGGATAAATAAAAGGTAAATTACGAAGAAAAGTAACGTAATTATTAAAATTGTTTAATAAAGGTAAAGTGTATTTTTTTATATTAAAACTAGTTTAATACACTTTATATAAATATGAGAATTGTTTATATAAATTTTAAATATTTATGGTATGAAATCTTAAACATATAATAAATTCATATATCATCAAGAAACGTTTGATATACTCACATATTTGAACTGATAGTCGTTAGGCATTTTAGAAAATAAATGAGGATAATTAGTGAAAAAAATTCTAAGAATAACTTGAAGCCATTTTGTAATAGAAAATTCTAATTGGTAAGTGATATTCTAAAAATAGTTTGATGATTTCATAAGTATATTATTTTAATATAGATTAAAAATAAGATTTTAAATTTTAGTTTGCTATTAAAAAAGCGAACATGACTTGATATTATAGTGTTTTGATTTTTGTCACATTATGATACCTTTATTAGAATGTTTTGTAGTAGCATTTCATGGTCCGCGTTGTGGTTCATGGACGCCACTCATGCTACTATGCTCGTCAAGTCATCCCTCTACCTATGGGTGAGCATGCGACCCGATAGACCGAAAAAACCGATGAACCGGATCGGACCAGATCGAGACCGGTCCGGACCGGGACAGGTCGGTCCCTTCTTCGGTCCTTGTTTTTTATACATTTCGGGTTTCGGTTCGGTCCGGTCCGGTTTTGTTTGATAAAGTGTATAAAACAAGCAATAGACCGAAAAAATCAATGAACCGGACTGGACCGGACCGAGACCGGGATTGGTTGGTCCGGTCTTCGGTCCTAGATTTTTTTATAGATTTCGGGTTTTGGTCCAGTGCGGTCTTTTTCGGTCCGGTCCGGTTTTTGAACCGATCTCACCCCTACATCTACCATTATCTAGCTTGCCGTGCGCATGACGAGCATGACAAATTTTTATTTTTTATTTTTTATGCTCATCAAGTCATCCCTCTATCATCGCTTGTATCATCGCTCGTCGTACACATGACGAGCGTGACAAACTTATTTTTGTTTTTTATTTTGCAATGTGATATAATACTTTCGACGGTTGAAAAGCATTTGTGCGCTTATGTGGGTATAGCAAGAGTCCTGAAAGAATCGCTTTTATTCATAATGGTGAAAACAATTCTTATCTACTCGGTTTATCAAGTCTAAAAAGGTAAAAAAGGGAATTAAAACCAACCTTACGTCCAAAGCCTCATCCAAAAAATGATAAATTATCTGTATCACCAAATTTTACCCGTGGATGGGAATGACATGGATGAAAAACTTCCCGACATCTTAAACATTAAACGATATATTTACCAAAGGGCTTATAGTCAAACGGTATCTAATGTTGTGAAGTCGTACTCCCTCACAAGAGCTGGTAGGTTCAAGTCCCATCATAAACAATGAACTAGATTTAGTGGGTGTGTAAAAAAAATTAAATAATCTATTTGAACATTAAATTCAAACATGACAAATCCTGTTGCTTTCTCTTTCATTAAAATGCCAAACAACCTACTCTACAACTTAAGAACTATATTCATCGTAGAAAAAAAAAACTACCATTAGTACAATCAAGCTTATATTTTATTAAAACATTTTTTAATAATTTGATAATAACAATTTTAATATTTGAGTTTACAAATCGTAATTTTATAAATTCTATTCAATATGAAAATAATTTTATTAGAATACTTACTCTTGGAGTATAAAACCGCTTGATCACAAAAGTTAAATGACTAGTCACAAATGATTATAAAGTAAATTCTTGATAAAAATAAATTGTTATAAGAAATTTCATCAATAAGAAAACATTTATATATCTTAAGATATCGGTGTTAAATCAAGATCTTCACGAAAAAAATCCATATTTCTAACCTCATGTCTTTTCAAATCATTTTTAAAACGGTTAAGAGGTTGTTTGGTATAGAGAAAGGGAAATGACAATATATCTTTTGTTTGTTTACACCTTAGAAAAGGAGAAAGAAGAAATAACCATTTCCATTTCTCTATTTTCAATCTCTCCCAAATGAAAAGAAAATGTGAAAAATGGAAACTTTAGGGGGTGTTTGGTACAGAGAAAAGAAAATGAGAGAATTGGAAATGAAAATGGGGGAGAAATGGAAATAGTGAGAAAAGGAAATGAGTAAAAAATGTCATTGTTTGGTACCATTAAGAAATGAAAACGATAAATGCTAGGCTCAGGTCGCCGGAAGCTCACCGCCGCCGCCATGCCGACACCGGACACTCATCATCGCCATAACACATCGCAACCACAACGATTAGGGTTCCATCGACGACATCGCAATGGTGGACAACGATTAGGGTTCCATCCACGACATCGCAATAGACAACGACGACGAAGACGACATCGCAACAGACATCGCCGGAAAACACATCGCAACCACAAACGATCGAGGCTTCAATCGCAACA